>CAJVPP010000358.1:0-34833 GCA_910592005.1 Funneliformis mosseae | reverse complement strand
TTGTTCAGATTTATTATTAACTCATTTTTTATTTTTTTTTGAGTTTTCTCCCTTTCTATTGCAAAGGCCTCATATATACTTTAAATCTATTATACAGTTACATTAAATCATCTCTAAATTATTATTATTATTTACTATATTAAATATATATTGTTACATTAAATTTAATATAAAATAGCTATATACAGTGTATTACAAAAAAAACTGGAATAAAGTAGATGCTTATTACTTGATGATAAAAATATAAAAATATATGAAAATTTTTTATTTGAAAACTAAAAGCCAGCTTTTTTTAATAATATAAATTAATAGAAGATTCATTCTTCATTATTTCAATAATGAGCTCATTAACATTATTTTATCGAACTTGCAAAATTCGTTAACGAAATTTCTAGAATTATTCTCCATTTCTCTATTATATATCTTTCTAATTTACTAAGTTTTTTTAGCAAACGACATTCCACATTCCTCTTGACAATTACCCATAAATTTTCGATTAGATTCAAGTCAGGACTATTTGAGAGCCAGTCTATAACTTCTGAGACATTTTTATGAAAATTTTTTAGCAAGATATCCTATATGCTTCATATTATTGTTTTGCTAAAGCTTTCAATCATCACCAAGTATTTTATCAATCTCTGAAATATAATTTTCAAGTATTTTGATGTAAAATTCTGTATTTATTATTCAGTGAAAATAAAATAAACTTATTTTACCTATTATGCAAAGTCTGTCCTATGCAAAAATTTTTGCTTTATCTTTTAGCATGAGGCATATTGGTTAAACTTCTTTATGTCAATGTTTTACAGTATTCTAGAAGAACTGGAAAGCTGTTTCTTCTGAAGAAAGTGTTGTATTCTAATCATTATTGATATGCTACTATACTTATTCAATATATTTCTATTTATGAGTATTGGTATGTATTAAAGTTACTTTTGGAAGAGATTTTTAATAACCATGCATAGTTAAATACCTTGAAACAATCACATAGAATACTTTAAGACCTTTTTAGTATAATTTGTTAGCAAAGATCCTTATTGGGATCAATTTATTTCTTCAGATACTTTATCTAAGAGTATTAGAAAATTTGCTAGTAATTTTCCTTAGGCATCTACTTCCTTGTTTTTGACTTATCATATTATTTTTTTATTTTTTTAATATTGTCATAAATTGTGAAAAGAGAGATATTTGTAATCCTATTAATTTCAGTTCTTTTATATACACCTTCGATCTACAATTATAAAATAGCTTATCATTATCTTTCTTGCTTCAAAACTAACATTTTAGAATGTATTGCTCAGAAAAACAAATAAACAAAATTCTGATCAAGGGTCAGAATTTATTGTTATGATTATCATGTCAATTTTCCATTTTAGAATTTTTAAATCAGACTCAATTTAGTCATGTGAATTCAATTTAAATTATATGTTTAAAATTCTAGTTTTTTTTGTAACACATTATATCTATTATAATAATGATGACTATATATTTACTATAAGGCTACAATTTTACAGATTCTTGCAAATTAACAATTTTTAAATAATAAAAAAGATTATAGATTTAAATATAATCAAAATACAAATATTAAAACATTTAAATGCATTAAAAATATTTAAAAATTATTACCTATACTTTATAATAGAGACTTCAGATCTTGATTTTAAGCCAGATACAGGTTGAAAAATAATAAGTTTAAAATTTTTCAGTTAGATCTAGATTCAAATACCAGCCTAAATTTTTTTATAATTTTAATAAAATTCATTATTTAATTAAAATTTAGTCGACATTGATTGTAAAATAAAATGTTTATTATTATTAATTAATTTCATATTATTTGTAAATAATAATACAGTACTCTTTCATTAATCTTTTTGTTTATTTATTATAATAAAATATGTTAAATTTCACATCTCCAATAATAATAATATGTAATGTATTTTTTTTTTACAATATTTCAACAATTTAATCATTTTATTTTATTTAAGTTTAGGTTAAGTTAGGTTGAACTGGCATTTTAATTCTTGGTTTAAAGTTTAGACTGGACTGGCTTTCAAATTTTGGACTTATGCAGGTATCTACTTTATAATTAGAAAGTTTATTATAATATTTTAATATTTAGAAATTAGCTTTCAAATAAAAACTTTTATTAAAAGATATATAAAATTTTAAAAGCAGATGATTCAATTAATTATAATAGATGAGAAATTTCAAATTTAAAATTTTAAAATTTATATCTGATTAATATTAGAATTGAGTTTGTATTTTAATTGATTAGGATAATTCAATTTATTCTATTTAATTTATATGTATCTTTAGTATCTTTAAAAAAAATATTTTAGTTAAAAATAAAATGTTTTATTAAAAAGTTTTATGTAGTCAATATATTTCTTTATTTTTTTTGATGTTATTCATCATATAAACTTTCAATTAATTCAAGAATGGCAAAATGCAAGTATAATCAAAGATAATATATTATATGTTTTTGGAGGATTTTAATAATAATAAGGCCATAACTGAAATCTTATCCCTCAACCTTTCTACTTAAATTCACCATTATGATCATAGTAACTAAAAGACCTTTTGCATTCAATCAAGCAGAGTAGTTCTTAGCAGTCTTAATAGCATAGCGGGCCTTTTTCTGTGATTGGCTAATTATACACTAATATGATTGGCCAATAACAAATCACGTGACTACTAGTTCTAATAAAAAATTTAAAAAATTTTAATTTTTTAAGTCTGAAATCATTAATATTTATGTGAAAATATTATGTAAAAAGGACCAAATTAACTTTAACAAGTGAAAAATATAATTGGTGGTTAAAGGTTAACCGGTCAAATTATTAGCTAATTTTCAAACGTCACGATAAAATCCGAGATACTTCCGAGAACATTTATAAGGATTCGGAAAAGGCTTTCACAGATTTATATGGATAAAAAAATTGTGTCGATATTCTCGTAACACTGATCCACTGATTCGAACGTAACGATGATGTTTATGTTTTTCTTCAAAAATTCTACACCGAGTTTTTTTATCGATCTACAAATGATCGGCTGTCCCATGACTTTTGAAATTAGCTATGAGTTACAAAAGCGTCACCCGGAAAAAGTGGGCAGCCAGATTTGTATTTCTGGGTTTTATTATTAGGGGATTAAGGATTAGTTAAAGGGGGTTAGGAAATTTGTCACATCGCGTCACATCATCACCTGTCTTAAACCCGAAACCAGATTAACCAAACAACGATTTAAATCTAACTCAGGCCCGTCCTAAGAATGATTTATACAATTTATTTGATACAATCCTTGGTTAATAGTCGTCTATACGGAGACACGATAAAGGTTGAAAGTGAAGGGAGGAATTTATTATCTAAAGATTTCGGATGATTCTTCTCGAGACTCGTCAATCTCTCTCTTTCTTTGAACAAAGCGGATTTCGGGTTTATATACAAAATTTCTTAATACTAACTTTTCTATTGTAAAATAAATATAACGAATATATCTAATAAATAGAATAATTAATATAACGAATATAATGAATATAATAAAAATCAAATATAATAAATTTAAATGTAATAAAACAATTATAAAAACGAAAACAATTATAATTTTTTAACATATATAATTGATTCGACATTTTCATTATTTTTCCGCAGTTATTGCGCCATTCATAAATGCCGATTTCAATTAAAAAAAAAATTTTTTTTTTTTTGTAATCGGTATCTTAAATTTACATTAACAATGAATTATGTTTTATATTTAATGCAATATATAATGATCAAAATACCATAACGATTTTACTAACACATGAATTGTTTGACTTTTCAAGGAATTTCATTAATTTTCGCCAAGAAAAACTTCAATTTTGTAAATTCGATTATCTAGCTTATGATCAAAAAGACAAATTTCTTTTTAAAAATAACATTTCACCTACTAACCCATGCTAGTATTTAAGAAATAAATTGTATGGTGCCTTAATAAAGTGTAGTATGCACTCGAAGTTTATGTAGTTAGCTCGAGCCTAGATTCGAATTAATATAATTCGAGTTTACTCGAATACTTAATCGAATCAAGTTTCGCGTCTATAAAATTTTGACACGAATCAAAATTTAACTCGAATTGACTCGAGTCACACGAATATGAGTCCAGACTCTAGACAGGCATGATGTTATAGTCAGTGCGTTGGATTATGATATGCTTAATTTCATCACTTTTTGCCGATCAATTTGCTGACCATTTATTCATTTTTATCACATATAAAAATGCCGTAAAATCAACATATTTTTTAAGTTAATTTACTCCGATCGGAATTCCTACATAATAATATATGTTAAATTTTTACAAATAGCTGCATTTTCATTTAATGAAATAACATTAAATTTTATCGAAATCTAATTATTATTGGGTAAGTTATATTAGAAGCAACGTTTTGCAATTATATAAAAAAAAGTGTGCTGTGCCAAAATTAATATATTTTTATAATAACATACCATAAAGTTGCCTCAAAGCTAACACATTTGTGTTGTTTAAAACTTTATTATAATACTTTATATAATTTTCTACATAAAATATGAAATATAATGGTCGGCATAGTTCTCCCAAACCTTTGAAGTCTAAAATAATTAATTTATTATGTAATTACTTAATTAATTATATCAGCTTAAGCTAACTTATGTAAAATGCTTGATCTTGATTTACTGTTTTTGTGTCGCCCCGAAGCTTTGATTTTGGATCGGCTGATTTTATATAATGTGATAATTCAATTATATATGATCGACATGGTGATATAAGCATGTCCGCTATGCTGGGCTAGTATCAGGGAAATAATACATTTTTTGCTCATAACAAAAATTGGCAATATCGAAATACTAGAGAACTATGCCATTTACATGGAAGAGTTTGTTACTTGCATAAAAATTAAATGTACTTTTTTTTAAACATTATCTTAATAAAATTATATTTTGCATCAAAAAATTTTAAATATTTGCTTAAAAAAAAAATATCAGTTTAGTGGGTTAAATTAATGATTCTAGAAGGTAAGCTAAGCTGAATAACAACGCTAATGTTTAACTGTGCACATAATGAATGTGAGCTCGTTCTCAACTGGAATAAAACTCTTTTTTTTTTTCAGATGGAACAGCCTTCCATTATTCCAGAATACATAAAACATTTGATATAAAAGCTCTCTGCCAATTTTCCCATCCTAAAAAATCGAGTAAAATTTTTACCTCGATGAGATTTGATTAAGGGAGAAAAAAGACTTTTTTCTTTCGGCAAAAAGTAACGGACTAATTAGTTTTGAAATTCTTCAGAAGCACTACCTGCCATTGAACAAATGCTGGAACGTGTCTGGAACTTTCAGCAAGACAATAGTCCCATGCATTGCATGGGACTATTCATCTTGGTTGCAAATGACCTTCAAATGACCCTTGAATGACCCGGTCATTTGGATCATTTAAAATATGTCATTTCGCAAATGACAAATGACCTAAATGACCCTTTCGGTAGTCAGGTCATTTGAAGTTATTTGAAAGTCATTTGCGAGAACCAATAAATAACTGTTATCTATCAGTAATATTTTGACGATCCGGATCAATCCTTGTGGATCCGGAATTTTATGGATTACCAAAGACAAATTTAAGGATTTTTTAGGGGACAGAACTTAAGATAATCTTTTTTAAAAAATTTGAACGAATGAAATATACTTTATTAAGGTAATGTTTCCTTTTTTTTTTTTACTCTTAAGGCACGTGATTAACGTTCTCTTTTCCTTTTTTTAGGAATTGGGCCTGAATGAACGGACAAAGCCGAACGACCAGGATCTTGAGACCTTGAACGAAATGGTGAATCATTTCGTTCTGTTTTCTTTTAAGGTTTTCTTTTATTATTTTTATTTTTATATTTATTTGTTTTTTCTTACTATATTTTCTAATTTATTTTTCTTATTCTTTTCTTTTAGAAACAAAACCTGGACGAACGGACGTACGGTTCCTGAACGAACAAAAAGATAAAGTTCGTTCTTTTTTTTTTTTTTCCTTTTTTCATCGTAATTAATATTCCTGTTTTCTTTTATTTTTTAGTAAAACCGGACGAACGGACGAACGAACGGGATCTTGAGATTTTGAACGAAATGGTAAGTCATTTCGTTCTTTTCTTTTTTTAATTCTTTTTATTTTTTTTCTATTATTTTTTTTTTTTATTTTTTATTTTTTAATTTTTTAATTTTTTTTCTTATTCCTTTTGTTTTATTTTTTGTTTATACTTTTGTCTTTATTAATTCCTTAGTTATTTTTTATCTTTAGGTTCGTTAATGGCGTTATGCAAAATGTTTATACTAATCTTTATTTTTTTATATCTTTAGTTAGGAATTGATTTAATATGTAGTTCTTTATTAGTTTATATGAAGCAATAAAATAAATTACATTTGATTACTAATAAATAAATAATAAATTACATTAATTGTTTATATAAATAAATAAAAATTATAAATAGATATGATTAATGTTCTAAATGTTGATTTTATTTATATATTTACATGTAGCTAAATGCAAAACTAAATATTCAAAATAAATAAATTTTATCTTTAAAATGATTGGATTAACCAAATGACTTTTTATCAGTCATTTGGTCATTTGAGGTCATTTGAATCATTTGTCAACACTGCCATGCATACTAGTCTTGTAGCTAGGGGATTCCTTCAATATGTCAATAGTAAGTAATTAACTGGCCCAACCTTAACTTTATAAATTATCGTTATAGAGAGGCGGCAACCAAAAAAAACCTTGATTTTAAAGCATATTATGGTTAAGGGAGTGTCTGATTCATAAAATTTAATGAGATAAATGAAACAATTATGAAAAAGATGTTTTTAATTTTTTTTAATAATAGCATGTTTGCAAATCATGCATGTGTTGTCTGTCCGCACACGTGATATGGCCAATCAGAAACTGGGATCAAGTGTAACGTATTGAAGTGTGCATTTGTTTACATAATACTTTTTTTAGTGAGACGCTTCGGATGCTCTAACGGTTCCCGTTACCTACTTTAGATTGATTACGTCATATGACATAAATTTGTATGTATTTTCTCTTTTTATGTTTAATCGTACCACCTGCATGGTTGCATGTGATCATATTGCTACTTAGAATTCTGTATGTGTTCATAAATGTTGCTCTTTGTAAACAATTAATTCCTTTTCTTAAGAATAAAGAATGGATTCTGAAAATAATGTTAATGCTTGGTTAGAAGAATTTAATAAGAAGGAATTTATTAAATTATATGAGTATTCTGAGTTTAGTAATTTGCAACATATTGGAACTGGTTCATTCGGCAAAGTTGTGCGTGCAAATTGGAAAAATACAGATTGCTTATTTGCTTTAAAGTTCTTTAATACTAACAAATTTACTTTTAAAGAAGTTGTCAACGAGGTATAATATTTTATAATAATTTTTGAAATAATTTATTATTCAAATATATAATGAATTATATAATCATAGATAAAGTTACATCGGTCTGTTGACTTTCATGAAAATGTAATACGATTATATGGAATCGCTAAAAAAAAAGAAGCCAGTGAGTATTTAATATATTTATAAAAAATATTGAATTTATTAAGTATTTTTTTTTTTATACAGATCCAAGTCAAATTAATAAATACGCATTAGTTCTGGAATATGCCGATTGCGGTACATTAAAAACTTATTTAAAAGAACATTTTTATAAATTGGAATGGGTCGATAAGATCCGGTTAGCCAAACAACTTGCAAGTGCAGTAGCATTTATACATGAATGTGGTATAGTCCATCGTGATTTGGTATGATATTTTTGTTTATCTGATTTATAAAAAATGATTTTTTCCTAAATAGTTTCATTTCTTTTTAAAATATAATCTAAATTCATTTTAATATAACCTTATTTAACAATTTTTTGATATAAAAGCATTCAGATAACATACTTATACACCGGAATAATATTAAGCTTGCAGACTTTGGACTATCAAATAAAATTGCGGAAGCATCGAATAGCACTTTTGGAATATTTGGCGTCATACCTTATATTGATCCAAAAGTATTTAATAGTTCAAAAAATAATAACCATCATTACAAATTAAATAAGAAATCTGATGTATATAGTGTTGGTGTTATTATGTGGCAAATTTCAAGTGGGCGTAGACCCTTTTATGCTGAAGCCAATTATGATATAAGTTTAGCGTTAGCTATACAGAATGGAGAACGGGAGAAAATTATTGTTGGGACTCCTCACGAATACAGCGATTTATATACAAGTATGTTATGATATTAATAGTTAATGGTTTGTAAATATTTTATTCATCTAGTTTTACTTTTTATTAGAATGTTGGCGTGATGAGCCAAATGAACGTCCAGATATGCAAGAAGTCGTCTCAACTATTCAAACAATTTCTCTTAAAATAAATGATATTAATGAAGATAAAGAATATTTATTTGTGAAATGTGATTCTAACTTCAAAACATGCGAAGACATTAAAGATATAAATAAAGATTTATTGATTGATAAAATATCAAATATTATTGTATCTAGACACGATTCAGGATACAGCGATTTAAATACAAGTACGTTATGATTTTAATAGTTAATAATTTGTAAAATACCTTATTCATCTAGTTTTACTTTTTATTAGAATATTATCGCGATGAGCCAAATGAACGTTCAGATATGCAAGAGCTCGTCTCAACTATTCAATCAATTTCTCTTAAAAGAAATGATAAAGAATATTTATTAGAGAAATGTAATTCTAATTTCAAAACATGCGAAGACATTACAGATATAAATAAAGATTTATTAATCGATAAAATACCAAATAGACACGATTCAGGTTACGAATCTGACATAATGGAACCTGAAAATAGTTCATACTTTTCTGTTTTATCAGCAACTGCCGATGAGTTCATTGTATTCATAATTAGGAATCATAATGAAGGAATTACGATTGAACAAATTCAGCAACTCATCAATCAACAAATATTAAAATCAAATTATGATACACAAGAACTTATTAATTGGCTATCAAAACAAAACAAATCGCAATATATTTGGTTTCTTGGATTATTTTATTATTATAGTATTGGCGTAAAAGAGGATCATAAAGAGGCATTTAATTTATTTTCCAAAGCAGCAGAACATAATTATCCAATAGCTCAAGTTTATCTTGCTAAGTGTTATTATAATAAATGCATTAAAAATTTATCATTTGAATGGTATCAAAAATCTGCGGAAAATGGAAGTATCATTGGGCAGTTTTATTTAGGTTACTGTTATGAGCATGGTATTGGAACTGAAAATGATAATGAGAAAGCAATTTATTGGTATAAAAAAGCAGCTAATGAAGAAAATTTAACTGCAAAATTACATCTTGCAGAGTTCTATAAGTTAGGAAAAGGAGTTAATAAAAATGAGATTAAAGCATTTGAATATTATGAGAAATTAGCTAAAAATGAAATTGCTGACGCGCAATTTCAGCTTGGTAATTGTTTTCGTTATGGAATTGGAACTAAAATAGATGAAGTACAAGCCGTTTGTTGGTATACAAAAGCAGCAATAAATGGAGATATTGTTGCAAGTTATACTCTTAAAATATATTATAATCAAAATGTAAAAGATAAACTAAGAAAAACTTATAAAGCAAACAAATTTAAAGGATTATATCAAATTGGATTATATTATATTGGAAAATTATTAATAAATACATGTTATGATAAATCATTTTATTTTTTTCAAAAAGCAGCAGAGGATGGATATTATGTTGCACAATACAATTTAGGTAAATGTTATAGAGATGGTATAGGTGTAATTAAAGATGAGAAAAAAGCTTTTGAATTATATACAAAAGCAGCTAAACAAGGATATATTATTGCAAAATGCCATCTCGCTTATTGTTATGATGTAGGAATTGGAACTGATATTAATAAAATAAAAGCTATTGAGTTATATAAAATTGCTGCTAAAAAGAAACAAAGTATTGCACAAAATAATCTAGCAAAATTATATGAAAATGGTGAAGGAATAGAACAAAATTTAGAAAAAGCCTTTTATTGGTATCAAGAAGCAGCAAAAAATGGAAATGAAATAGCATTATTTAATTTAGGTAATTGTTATAAATTTGGAATAGGTATTAAAAATAATAATGATAAAGCATTTGAATTATATAATATTTCAGCTAAAAAAGGATATAGTATAGCTCAAAATAATCTTATATATTTATATTTAAAAGGTGAAGAAATTGAGAAAAATTTGAATAAAGCAATGTATTGGTATAAAAAAGCAAAAAAAAACATGGAAATAAATTAATAGAATTATATAAAACAGTTGAAAATAAAGATCTTAATACTCATTATAAATATTATATAAAAAAATATTAAAAAAATTTATCTTATTCTTTTATATTTTAAGAATTATATAATAGTTATATAAATATAAATTCAAATATTATAAAATTTTAAATTATATAATTATATTTAAAGAAAAAATTATAAATTAAATTTATATTTTGTATATTATAATATTATTTTAATTCTATAAATATAATAAAATTATCCTTATAAACAATATTTATTTCTTTGTCAAAATAAATTAAAATATTAAATTCTTTTGTATTATCAACAGAAAAAATTACAGCTCTAAATATCATGTGGAATTTGCCAATTAATAATAATCTCACATTAGATAATATCACTGCTACGTTTAATAATGATCAACAGTAATTTTTACTTTGCTAATTTCTTTTATATTTTCTGTATAGCCTGTTTATTCTATTTATTCTGTTTCGCATATAATTTTCTTAATGTTTGTAATTTATTTTATTTTTTTTATTATTATTTTTATAGTTTATATTATTTTTATTATTTTATTACGTTTAAATATATTTTATTAGAACATATATCTATATTTAGTTAATTTATAGCGTAGCAAGTAGTTAGCTATAGCAAATTCATTTTATATAAATAGAATAGCTTTTTGCTTAAATTGTAAATTAACTCTTTAACAAGTTTCAGTATTGTAATAAAGAAATCAATTTCAATCCATACAAATTTACTTTTTTCTTCAACATTATTCTCCACCTAGAATTATTATAATACATTACACTACTTACTATTGAGTTTGACATTATGAGTTTGACTATTATATCTTAAATTCTAAGACGTGATAAATTGTCGAGTTGATTTAAGTATAATGAATACCTGTAGAACTTAGAGAAAATCTTAAGGTCAGAAACTCTAACATATGGAATTAGCTGCTGTAACCTTTCATCTTAAATATTAAGATAAATGAAAATGAACTCAGTGACAATTTGGTGATTCCTATCAGGAATTAAAAACTTTTGAGAAAAGTTGAGAATTGTGAATTTAAACAAATTTAAACAAGATAATCAAGTACACAACCTTAATCACAGATTAGAGATTGACTTAAAGGAACCTCTTGAAAGAGACTTATCTTGTTTGATCTGTTATCCTCTTTACACCCAAATTTTGAAAATTTGTGAAATTTGTATCACATCCAATTTGAAGTATTTAGATACACCAGCATTACTCTTGATCTTTTTATTATTATTAGTTAAAATGTCTTTATATTTAATTTACATTCAAATAATCATGATCTTTTTAGAACTCTTATTGCTCAGATTAGTATTTTAACTCAAAATTACAAATATAAGCTCACTGTAACTGAATTACCTATGATTACTTAATTAATTTCAATATTTATAGATACTGATTATTTTACAAATAATCTTTCTCCATTCCTTGCATGAACACAGTCTTCAATTAAATACAATAAATATTCATTATAAGAAAAATTAAACGTAACTACTTTAAGAAAATATAACACTAGTTAGAAATCAGATAATTCTTAATTCTAACAGATACACTAACTTAGAGATGAAAGGTCTTATACCTTTTCTGTATAACTTACTAAAAGAAAAAATACTTTGAATACCTCTACAAGTATAAAAAGAATACTTAAAAGACCATCAAATATGATTATAGAATCTGAAATTAGCCAACCTCAATCCCAATTACCTCAGTTTAATACTATCAAACCCTTCTTCAGGAAACTAACTCTCCTGTAGATAATCGTGATTTAGATATTGAATCAGATAATGGTTAAGTATATTTTAATAGCCCTTACAATCTTACCAAAGCTGAAGCAGATAGAATTGTAGAAGAAGGTAACTCTAAATATCCACCAATTGATAATTGAAATTTTAAATATAATAGTAATGAAACAGTAAATACTTTAAGAACTATAGCCAAAATAGTTAGTCCTCAATCAAAAAATAAAGGTCTAAAAATTGATAATTTGATTATAGGTTTACATAATATTTCACCCTTCTTAGGATATAAAGAATATCAATCAAGTTCAAATACTTCAAATATTTTTTATCAAATGACTATTGGAAAATTAGGAAATATTACAGCATCTATTTCTGTTAAAAATCTCATTAATACTTCTAAAGTAACTAAACCAAAGCAGGTTACATTCAAATCAACTGAAAATATCTCTAATTCTTTTTAATCTAATAATCCTTCAAGTATGAATCCTTTATTAAGTATAAATACTAGAAGTTCTAATCTTTCTTTTAGATTTAAAACTGAAAGCAATACAGTACAATAAAGTAGCAGTCAATTATATCAATGAGAAACTAATATGTCTAATACTTTTAATACAGCTAATATAGAAAGCGCAGAATTTGAAATTACCTTAACTTAACATATTATTACTCAGCCTATATTCAACACGAATACAGTTAATATTAATGCTAACTATAATAACATTCAGATGGCACAGTTACTTTAGCAAATGACCATGACGTTATAAGCTATGAATCCTAATCCAGCAGAAATATAGCTTAAGCAAATCAAGCAGAATTGAATTTAGTTAAACCTACTTATTTTCATAGAATGGATAATGAAGACTCTTATGAATAGCTTGCTTCTTTTGGATGAACAATCATAGCTAACCAATAGACTAATATAGAAAATAACTATTGCTGCAGAGATGCTGCTGCCAAATAGTATAATGAAAACCAACCTATCTTTCAAAATTAGACTTTATTAGAAAGTCAATATAACTTTACTAATTATTTCTTAAATTATTTTGCTAATACTACTATAATATAAGTCTAACAAGTTGGTCTTATAGGAGGATTTAGACAAAAATTAATTGTTAGCAAATTCATTAGAGAATTAGTCTCACATATCATGATGATAATAGTAAAATATAACCCAAATAATTTAAACGCAGCTATAACTAAAACTAAAGAAATTAAAACAGGTTTTGTTATTATTCAACTCATTCAACAGTAACAGATTATAGCAAATCAAATGGAATTATTATAGCAACAAGTTTCTGAACTAATGGCAAACTTAGTTAACACCTAAATTCAACAGATAAATCAACATAATACTTAGAATAATTAAAATCAAAATTAAAGAAATTATCTTAATTATGAACAGAAGAAATTTAAATGTTAGAACTGTGAAGAAGAAAGACATATAGCCAGAGATTGTAAATCAGAAATAACAATTAAAGCTTAATTAAGAATTCAACTTAATCTCAATCTAATTTACAATCTAACAATAATAATCAAAATAACAATAGTCTTTAACAAAAAAACGTCAATTTAGCAAAAACTGAAGAGGCTAAAACTATACAAGAAACTTATATGACTACTAAATCAATTTTACCACAGACTACTTGAATTATATTGCCATAATCTGAATCTGCTTAAAAATAACAAAATAAGATCTTATCTCAATTATCAAAACCTAACCCAACTGTCTAATTTACATCAGCACTACTTTATTATGAACAACCTTATAGAATAATTAAAGATCTTAAACATCATAATGCTAATATTACCTTCAGACAACTACTAAGGAACCCTTTTTACCTTCAAGAAGTAAAAGATGAAATAAAGAAAATGAAAAAAAAATAAAATTTAGAATAAATATCGCTCAAATTCATATAAATGATAATAACAAATATATTGCTACTAGATGTATCATAAAATTTAAATTAAATTCAATCAAAACCATTTTGGATTCAGGTGCAGCTGCATACATAATCTCAAATATCTTAGCCTCCAAACTTGACATTAAACCTAACAAGTCTTCTGACATTTTGGTTATAACTGCAGATAGAAAACGTAAAAAATCATTAGAAATCATAATTTCTGTTTCTTTTATCTTACAAGAAGCAAAATTCATAGTCGATTTACAAATGATTAAATCAATCCAAGATACTTTATTGTTAGGAATAAACTGGTTTAAAATATTTAATGCAAGAATATACTTTGACTAAAATAAACTAAAGTTAAAATCAATGATCAAATAGTTAAATCCCTTATAAAATACATTGAAGAAGTCAAACTGTTCTTCAGAATTTTAGCAAATACTACATAAAGTGAAGAGAAGAAATATGTCAATAAAGCTCTATATGAAATAGATCTTTTTTAAGTAGAAAATAATAATGACTCTTCTTTTAATCTAAAATAAAGGAAGTGATGAATTAGAATGTATTGAATAGTTCTATCAAGAGGAAATAATCATTGCTCTTTAATATATACTGAAGAAAAAATGGAAAAATAAGAAATCATTAAAGCATTTATACAAATTATTTTAACATAAGGAATTAACATTAGACAGATCCTTTATGTTGATCATCAAATTTCTTTAAAACTAAATACAAGGCCTATTGCTCATCCTTCATATCTATTAAATCAAAAAAAAAGATTTCTTGAAAAAAAAAATTGATAAGATATTAGAAAAAGAAATTATTTAAATTTCAAAAAGTCTATAGACCTTTCCAATTGTAATCGTACTTAAAAAAACTAGAGATCTTAGAATATGCGTTGATTATTATCTATTAAATTCAATAACTATCACAGATCAATACTCAATATCAAATATGCAGGATCAATTGGAAAACTTTAGAACTGCTCGATATTTCACTATTTTAAACTTAACAAGTAATTATTAGTAAGTGAAAAATACATCTAGATGATCAAGTAAAAATAGCTTTTATCACACCTTCAGGACTTTATGAATTCAAAGTGATATTCTTTGATCTGAAAAATGCATCTGCCACCTTCTAAAGACTAATGAATAGAGTTTTATATCGATTAATTAAAAAGTTCTATGCAGTTTACTTAAACAAATATTATCATTTATTCAACCACCTTTCATGATAATTATAATCATGTGTAACAAGTTTTCACCAGATTAAAGAAAGCAAAATTAAAAATAAAACTAAAGAAATGCATATTTATAATAAACGAAGTTAGTTATTTAGGTCATATAATAGGAAGTAATAGAATCAAACCTGACTAAAAGAAAATTAAACTATGATTAACTTACCTACTCTAAGAAATCTAAAAGAAGTATAAATAATATTAGGACTCTTCTCTTATTATTGATGATTTATTCAAGATTTTGCAAAGATTGCAGGACCTTTTCACGATCTAATTAAGAAAATACTACTTGGAATTAGACAATACAACACTAAGATTAATTTGATGAGTTAAAATTCAAAATAATTATAGCTCTAGTTCTTATTCAACTTGATCTAAATAAAATATTTATCATTCAAACGGATATCTTAGATGAAGGACTAAAAGTTGTATTTGCTTAAAAAGATGATCAAAGACTTGAACATCCAATTGCCTATGCAAGCAGAAAATTATCTGATTTATAGTTAAAATACATAATCATTGAAAAAAAATGTCTTGCAGTTTGATGGACTATTAAGCACTTTGATCATTATCTTTGTTATTAATCCTTCGAAGTAATGATTGATCACTCCACATTAAATTGGTAATTAACTACAAAACATGTAAAAAGATAAATAGCTAGATGGACTCTCTTCTTACAAGCTTATGATTTCATTATTAAGTATCGTCTAGAAAATAAGAATCAAAACGCTGACATATTTTTACGAATGATCTCAATTCACATGGTCTTAACAGAAGAATTAGAAAAAGAATCAACCACAAATTCTAGATAGATCCAAATACATTTTTCAGCTTTAGACATATCAGGATATCAAACTAAATGGCAATATAATAGATTAATAAATAATTACTAATATAGAAGAAATTCTTACTCTTGCAATAAAACTAATCACCATTCATACTGGTATTGTATTTTCTGTTTTCAATGTACAAACCCTTATAAAAATTATATACCTTTTCCTAATGAACATACTCAATAATTATTATTAAGAGTTTTCTGATTATATTAATAAAGAATATTGTCAATAAAATGAATGTTCAGATGAAAGTTTACATTCTCAAAGAAGTGATAACAAGTCAGAATATTACTCTAGTCAAAAGGACCTTGAATCTATAATTGATGGAAAAGGAAAAGATTAGAGATAAAATATGCATAACAAATATCTTCAAGCTGCCGAATTTAAACAAATAACTGTTAAACAAATGCGAGATCATTCATTAGTGAAAATAAGATAAGATTATTCTATTAATTGCATACTCTATGAAAAAATAATTACTATAGATCTCAAATATGATTGCATTGTTGAATATATATAATCCCTGGTAAAAAGAATGGCAGTGCAAACTTTTACTATATAATTAACTTTTTTGAAAGTATTTGTATAAACAATTACATGGTATTTTATTGCATTATTAGTCTGAATGCTATGTGTATTTGTTTGAAGTTCACAATGCATATTATAATATGAATAAAATTTTTGTGATTGTGAAATAAGGTCAAATTTGAGTGTTTGATCATTAAAATATAAATTATAAAAATTTTACTATGTTAATGAGCTTCACCCACTAATAAAAATTGTTCAGCTAAAAACTTTACAATAGAAACAATATAATTTAACTAAAAAGATAGGAAATAGAAAGTATAAAGTTAAATTAATATGAAGAAAGACTAACTTTCTAATTTTTTAGTATTTTAACTTATATTTAAATTCAGATTGACAGAAAAGAAGAATACTTTTTATATTTTAATTATTTGAGTATATAATTCCTTAATCAAAAGCATTTGAGAATAAAAAAATTTTGAAAGTTATTTATTAAAAACTTTTATTATTCAAAAAAAACTTTTCGTCATTCTTTTCGTCAGGGACTGTACTTGGTTAAATTCATTCTGAAATTATTCCTGAAACCCTAACAGATGAAATCTTTTGAAATATCCCTGAAAAAGTACAACAACATGATAAAACTTATCATGTTGCAGTTGAATTACTGCAACTACTTCTTAATCCTCAAACTTCTGACGAGTTGACTGAAGATGATTTAATAAATTATTCAACCTTTATAGATTAACTATCACTCCAGTTATTACATCAAATTTTAACGAAACTCAAAGTCATGTATCTACTCCTGAATTAGATTTTTAAATATTAATTTTTATTCTATTCGTATTAAATATTTTAGTATTTTAGTTATTATTTATTCTATATCTTATATTGTATTATTTTTAAAGAGTTAATACCTAGTTGAATAGCGCTAGTGAGTGAAAGTCTCAAGTTTATTAATTGAGTAAAAGCAAAAGTGTAAGCATTATGATTTATAGCTCAATTATTTATAATAGATATATAACAATACTTTGAACTTCAATAATATCTAAATCACAATAAATTTCCTAACCACATTCAATCTAATAGATACAAGAAAAAGTTCACAAGTATAGCCAAGTATTTTACAATTCAAAATACAAATTTATATCATTTTGATCGAAGAAGACCTGGATATTTATTACAAGTTTTCAAATGACATAAATTAGAACCTATTCTATATATGATAAGTATAGTAGGCTTAAGTCTGATTAGTTGATTTTTAAAATGATCATCACATATTAAATTCATATAAAAAAGATGATCATTAATCTTTAAATGGATTTGCAGCCACAGGGATATATTCACAAGGGTTATGATAAAAAATTTCTAAAGTATATCTTCTGTTTTATAAACTGTCAAAGTAATTTAGTAAAAAGCAAGATAATTTAGAACTTAGCTAATAAGGGTTTCTTTGCAATATGTATTTTATAGAGAGAGAGAAAAAAAGAGATTGAAAATTGAATTATATATTGGTATATATTTTAAGATTTATTTTATTTATTTACACAAATAAAAGAGAAGGTTAGATTATTTCTAATAAATAATAGATAATGTACAACTATTCTTTCATGTTTTAACTTTATTGTATAATTTTGATTTAAATTTTTTAAACCAAATAACTAATAATGAACTGTAATTTAGATAAATATTTAAATGTATTTTACATTAATATAATTTAATAAAAAAATATTTTAATATATTTTTCACTTGTTAAAGATAAATGGTCCTTTTTACATAATATTTTCACATAATTATTAATGATTTCAGACTTAAAAAATTTTAAATTTTAAATTTTTTATTAGAACGAATAGTCACGTGATTTGTTATTGGCCAATCATATTAGTGTATAATTAGCCAATCATAGAAAAAGCCTGCTATGCTGTATATGTTATATTGTGAATAATGTCATGTAATATTTTAATAGATTTTAGACTAACATTCTTTAGATTCATTTATAATATGATACTTTTGAAGATTCTATGCACTATCTTCTTAGTTCTGATACTTATATTTAATAGTATTACATAATTTTTCGTGTATAATAGTAAATAAAAATTAATATGTAGATTTGGTAAGTTTTTAAAATTTTGAATGCCTGTTTGTAAATAGTAAGTGTTTAATTATAATTAGTAGTAAAATATAGTAAATAATAAAAATAAATACATAATAAATAAATAAATTATAATAAATACATTTTTTTAGTGATATATATTGTGAGTTTAAAATTCATTGATCTGTTAATAAATAAATGCTTTATTTTAGTTATTATTCTAAATTTTAATAATATCTAAGTAGAATTATCCATTCATTATCTAAATAATCATATAATTTATCATAATAATTTTCACTAAAAGAATCTTTAAATACTGTCACTATCATTTTTAACATTAATAATCAACATTTTAGCCAAAGATTTACTGTTTGATCACTTTATGTAATTTTCTATTCAGCCTTAAAATGATAAAAGTTCTGATTTTTTAAGTGTGTATACTTCAAGAATCTATTAAGAATAAATAAAAGTATCATAGTTAGTTGTAAAATATTCTGATATCATAAAGCTGTCAATATGTAAAATTAGATTTAGCAATTTTTGCCAAATTTTTGAATGTTTGAAAGACTTTCAGATCATAATAAACTCTGATTTTTCTTTTGACAAAATTGCTTCAATTGTTATCTTAAGGAATCATAGAACTTTACTAGCTATAAAATGATAGATGTCTTGTGATAACTGAAAGTATCTTTCTCTTTTTAATTGATCAAGTATTAACAGCTGTAAATATAGTCTATATTCATATTTAACCACAAACAATTTGCATACTGTAATTATATATGAGGCAGATATTTCTTCAAATTGTTGATCTGATAGATAATGGTAATGAGAGATTAAATATATTTCAAGTTAGCGAATGTTAAAGAACCTTTTATTATATAATAAGTTTGATATTCTTTATTAGTATTGGCATACTTATAGCCAATTAGTATATATCAAAATTTGACCTATTTTATTTATAACTGATTGAAATGAATGTATTGTTCTTTAGATACAATAGGTATTATTGTTTCTTAGAAATAATAGTATTATTATTTTTTAGGTATAATAGTATTATTGTACCTAAGGAATGATGCATTTATTGTATCTTAGGTATGATGAATTTATCATTTTTAAGGGATATAGTATTATTGTTTCTTAGGTAAGATAATTTTATTATACCTAAGGAATGATGATATTATTATACTTAAGGAAATAATATATTTATTATTCATTAGGAATGATTATTTTATCATTTTTTAGGGATGATTGTTTTATCATTCTTTAGGGATGATAGTTTTATCATTTCTTAGGTACGATTGGTTTATTATTCCTTAAATACGATTATTTTATCATTTCTTAGGAATGATAATTTTATCATTTCTTAAGGATGATGGTTTTATCATTCCTTAGGGATGATAGTTTTATTATTCCTTGAGAATAATTATATTATTGTACTTAAAGAATGATGGTTTTATCGTTCTTTAGAAATAATAGATTTATCATACCTTAGAGATGATTATTTTATTATACCTAAAAAATGATTGTAATATTATTCTTTAGGTATGATAGTTTTATTGTATCTAAGAAATAATGATATTATTATATTTTAAATATGATAATTTTATCATTCTAAGGAATGATTATTTTATCATATCTAAGAAATGATAGTATTATCATTCCTTAGAAACAATAGTTTTATCATTCTTTAAGGATATAGTTTTATCATTTCTTAGTGACAATTATTTTATCATTCCTAAGTAACTATTGTTTTATCATATCTAAAAAATAATGATATTATTATTCTTTAAGAATGATTATTTTATCATATTTAAAGAATGATAGTATTATCATTCCTTAAAGTTGATTGTATTATTATTCTTTAAAGATGATTATTTTATTGTTTCTTAAGGATGATGGTATTATTATACCTAAAGAATAATAGTTTTATCATTTTTAAAGAATGATTATTTTATCATACATAAGAAATGGTGTATTTATTATTCCTAAGAAATGATTGTTTTATCGTACTATAGATACAATTATCATATCTTAGATATGATAATTTAAATATTCTTAAAGAATGATAGTTTTATCATTCCTAAGGAATGATTGTTTTATTGTGCCTAAAGAATGATATTTTATCATTTTATAGAGACAATAGTTTTATTATTCCTTAGAGATAATGGATTTATTATTCCTTAGAAATGATAGTTTTATCATTCCTTAGAGATGATAGTTTTATTATTCCTAAGAAACGATTGTTTTATCTTACTTAAGGAACGATGATATTATCATTCTTTAGATATAATAATTTTATCATACCTAAGGAATGATGGTATTATCGTATCTTAAGTATGATAATTTTATCACGATTGTTTTATTGTACTTAAAGAATAATAGTATTATCATTTCTTAAATATGATAGTTTTATCATTTTAATAAATTGAACTTTTGGATTAAACCAATTTGCTAATGTACTATTTGAATTTATTTCTGGTATATAATAATATTTATATAATAAGCTTAATTTTTTAACTTTTTAAAAAATAATTTCAATCATTTTCAAATTTTCTCTTTTTATATTCCATCAAAATGCTGAAAAAAATTCGTTCTAAGAACAAAAAGACCTTATGTTGAATTTTAGTCAATTTTTGTCTTTAACTATCAAAATCGGATAAAGAAAAAGCTGTATTTTAGTCAACTTTTCAAAAATAAACTGATTTATTTTTATTTATAATAGAAATATGCTTCTAACTATCAAATTAAACGAAACTTGAGTTAAATTTTAGTTAATTTTTCTGAATTTTTTTTTACTTTTTATAATAGAAACATGCCTTTAACCATCAAAATTAAATGAAATTTAAGTTGAATTTTAGTCAATTTTTCTGATTTTTTTTACTTTTTATAATAGAAATATATCTTTAATTATCAAATCAGATGAAAATTAAGTTGAATTTTAGTCAATTTTTGTGATTTTTTTATTTTTTATAATAGAAATATGCCTTTAACCATCAAAATCAGATGAAATTTAAGTTGAATTTTAATCAATTTTTCTGATTTTTTATTCTTTTTTTTTTGAAAATAAGAATATTATTATAATGAATATTTAGGATAATTTAAGGGAATTTTAGGAGAAAAATAGATTATATTTTTATTATTTTATATAGTTTTCTATTTTTTATTTATATTTTTTAAATAAGAAATTAATCAGTGAGTTTTAGTAATATTTTGTTATATTTTTACGAGTTATATCAGGTTTTTATTATTAATAAAATTTTAATATTTAATAAATTTAATAAATATAATATATCAATTTTATATGCTTTTTTGATCAAATTGATACCAAATTGAGGCCAATTTTAAGCTGATTTATGGTTGAATTTAAGTTCTGAATTGAAGCTGAATGGTCATATCAGATTGGAATTGATCAGTATCGATCGGCACCTATTTGTGCTAATCAGAAAATATGGTAATTAGCCATAAATAGTATCAAAATCAGCCTAAAATCAGCCATCTGATTTTAAATTAATTTGGACTATTTTGACTAGTGGCTTTTAGTATTTGAAGACAAAAGAAAAAATAATGTGTTATTTTGTTAATGATAGTAAAGTTAGGATCCTTCAAATAATAATAATTTGCATCTTAAACTGTTATTATAATAAAAATATATATCAGATTACTAACTTTTCACTTAGTTTCAAAAGAAAATCAAAAACTGAAAGTGATTCTTATCTCAAAATCTTCTGTTAAAAAATGAAAATGAAAGAAGAATCCTATTGTTGAAATTGAAGATGATGAATCTACAAATGATAATAATTAACAAAATTTATCAACATAAAGATACTGAGGCATCAGCTCCAAAAATTACTGCAAAATATAATCAAAAGAAGTCTCAAGAATTAGCTGTAGCTGCTGCTAATGAGAGTTTTGAATTCAGATATTAATATTCTAAAACAAGTAACTGCTGGTAATGCTTTGATTAATAAACTTCTAGGATTATCCAATGACGATGATAACCTTTTAAAAGGTAACTTTTACTTTAAAATTATATTTTGATAACATTCAAATTTTATTCATATATTCTTCCTCTTTTATTTCTTAAGATGGAGATCAGGTTAATGAATGAGTTATAAATATCGAACGTGAACCTCTTATACCACCAATTGGATTCTACATAAATAACACATTGGATCATTTAAATGGATTAAATGATTCAAATAAAGCATATTCTCGCAATACTATACCTCTTTCTCGTCCTAATAATAGTCTTAATAATAAACCTACTATTACGCCTCGTTTTAATCATTCTAATACACGTATGAGGTTTAATAATGATGGAAATACTACTACTATTACACCTGTTCTAATACACGTATAAGATTCAATAATGATGGAGAGGAGCTTCGTTCTAATATACCAACACGTTTGTTCGAATACATCATTTTATACTACTGATAATAATGCTCGTTTGACCTTTCAAACATCATACAATGTAGCAGAATCAATCCTTCTGGCACCTTTTTGCGATATGAGGAACGTTCAACAAATATGTTCATGGTTATGTGTAAATCCAGACATCTTGCTACTTGCATACAATATGCATTTATCAATAAATACACAGTTACGAGCACATTCAAATTTATTTCCCCACACTTAAATCAACAAACATCAGCAACATCAGCAACTGGTATTTCACAAGACAAGGTAAAGTTTATTAATTTTAATTTTATTTTGACTTTTTTTTATTAATAAATACTAAATAAATCGCATAATACAATAATATAGAAGTTACAAGACAATCTAGAATTTCTCGAAAAACTGAAATGCTTATTCCTCCAGGTGCGAAATCTTAAAAAAGGTGTTTTCGAAGAAATAGTACGGCAAATTTTCAACTGCCATCTTAATTCTTATGAAGGAGTTAAATCATTGAAGACAGCCACAAAGATTTTGGAGATTTTTCGAAATAAATTTCTAGATAGTCTTGAAGGGAAGATTGATGAATTCAATGAACAAAGGGTCCAGTAAGTGGATTCTTTCGCTTTAATTCTTTGTCTTTGTCATACTAGCAATTTTTAGTGAATTCTTTTCATTTACAGAAAAAAATTGCCAACATATCCTCAAGAAAGTGATATCGTTGCATTTGTTGATGAATCTGTAACGATGGATGTTTTAGAAATGCGACAAACATGACCGAATTAAGAGATCAAAATATTGCTAATGACTTGCTATTGTGAATCAGTATTTATTTATTACTTATAACAATAGATACTTTACAACTTTAATTATTTAATCTATCTATAATGTTATTTTTATTATATTTATTACGTTAGGCGAAAAAGAAAAGAAGAAAAACAAGCCAAATTATGAGTCAATATTTAATTATTTTATTACGATAACTCGAGAAATATATACATATAAGGATTTGACACGAAAAATAGTACACGAAAAAAATTGAACAAGAAGACGTGTCTCGTTATAAAGGTCCGATAGATATGGTGTATTATTGGTGTATTGTTTTATCACAATAGTTTATTACAATTCTATAATAAGCGTTTTATTGTTATAAACAATGGTTTTTATTAATTCGTTTCTATATATTTTTATTACAAAGATTTTATAAGACTTTCTCGTAATAGTTACATTTTTATATATTTTTTACATTATTTAATTATATAATCGCTTTTTACTACAATAAAATTTTATAATAAATTTTTTTTAAAAAAAAAAAAAAGACAAAAATTCTTAAAGATTTCATAGGTTTATTGTCAATTAGTATTTAGTACATCGAATAGACATATTGGATTAATTTTTTCGGATAATTTTGATTATATTAATCACCTATTCAAGAAATGCTACGACTTCGAAAAGGTGTTTCTTCGATGAATTTACGATCATGTTACGAGCTCGTCTGACGCGATTTCGTCACGTGTTGGATACTGAATTGTGATTTGTTGACGATCACTTAACCGCATGGTAAAAATCACGAGTTTCTGCAAAAGTATGCAATTTTCACACAAGAATGATAATAATGAATAAAATTTATTTGTTAATTTGGACAGAATTTCACTCATTCGGATATTGAGAATTTATTTTTTGCAAACTTTTATCAGTTATTGATGTAAATATGCTAAAATTAATCTTCATAGTCTATGTAATTCAATATCATAAAATTTTATTATAGATAAGTATCCCTGTTATTTAGTAACTTTTTTCATTTAGTATGTATTAGTTAAAATTAATTTTTGGTTGATTTGAAAAGTTCAATCATTTGGAATACCTCGCGGCCGAAGCATAGCAAATTTCATATGTTTCGAAATTTTGCCATTCGCTTGGATCGCATGACGTACGCTATAACGCGATTCTATTATTATCATGTGACCTGACCTGATCAATTTTAAGCTAATAAATAAATTCTTTCTGGGCCTAATTTTTTTAGCGGACAAATTTCCCGCCATAATGTACGGTTTAAGGGATAATGAAACTCAATTTTTGCAACTAGCTGCTCACTTTATATAGGATCAGTTCATCGGCGCGCGTTTTGAACGCATTTTTATTGATTAATTCTAAGTATAAACTGAAAAAAACATGGACAAAATTAAAAAAAAAATATTGTTTCTTTCGTAAGAGAAGCTAACTTTTCGTTAAATCAACTCCATAACAATGAATTTATATAAATATAACTTTACTAATTTTTCTGTTATGTGCAACTCTTGTATTAACAATTACTGCGTCACTACCCCAGCGTAAACTCCACAAAATATCACGAAATGGCCGGCATTAAAGTTTCCGGCCAGAATTAACCGGTGACAAATAACTGCGTGACTAATAGAAGGTTTGTCAACAAAAAAATTCTGTGTCCCTGAGATATTTAGTAAGAATGATAAAAACAGAGTGTGTGACTGGGTGACAAATTATATGGTCATGTGGGGTGTAAAATGTGTTGAGAAAGTACATACATTTTGTGAAAAACTGGTTGCGCAGTTCTACTTATTATTTTCTTCATTTTCTTCACACATTTTTTTTATAATTTTTTCCTTAAATTATTGAGTGAGGACTGTGAATATTTCTTAAACATAGAAGGTTATTTGCGAAGGCTTATTGTTGAAAGGATAATATTAAATATTTTATGTGAGCAAAAAAAAATTGTTTTGTTGCAATATTATATTTGTAAAATCTTTATTTTAAAAAGAATAATTTAAATTTGGTAAACATCCCAATATTTAAAATGTAACAAATTGACATTACAATTATTATGTTTATTATTAGCAAATATAGTTTATATAATTAATTCAGAAATGTTTACCGTAATTAGAGCCTTTCTCAATCTAAAGACGCAAGTATAATCATATAATGCTGCAAAGGGATATTTAAGAATTTCTAAGAAAAAAAATTATGATTTTACTTTTAGAAGTAACCGTTGTCTAAACATTGTAAATGCATAACGGTCTGTGTTATGTCTATACAATTAGGGTATTCGTTAATTAATAATGACTCGTTTATTCTTTAAAATTAATTTTTTTTTATGGAATTCAAAGTTGGATAATGAATCTTAGGAATTCTTAATAATAGCTCATAACTAGTTTGTTAACTTATAAAGTATACGTTTTTTATAGCTTGCTTAAAGAGTTTCCAGGGTTATTTAAAATAAATTTGCCGGCCCGGACCCTGTTGCAAGCCTCTTATATTTATGATGAAAAAGAAAAATAATAAAACAGTTAAGAATTATGAAGAGATAAATTTCGGTTTTCATCCGTTTTAAATTATTATAAAATATAAATTTTGTGAAATGAACATAAATAAATTTATGATAAAAGCATATGTTTACCATGGAATTTATAATAAAACTTCCAAGTCAAGTTCTTCATTTATTTTTTTTGTTAATTCTTCGTGCAATTTTTCAACAGTATCAGTATTAGTATCTACATTATTAAAATCTGGTTCAAATTTATATATTGTTAAAAATAAAAATTATTTTGTAAAGTACTTTGAAACGTACCATTTAAAATTTCCATTTCATATTTCAAGTTAAGTTTTTTTAAGCCATTCTTCACCGTTCCTTTATACAACTCATTTTCGTTACTTTCAATGATATTTATTGTAACAGATGATACATTATTATTTTCCATAGAAATATTATTAAGTTTTGAAATTACTTGACGAATATTTGGTCTTTCATTTGGATCGTATTCCCAACATTCTATTTAAATAGATAAATTAGGCTTATTGTGTAATAAATAAAGATTTTAATAAAAAATTACCATACTCACTTTCATAAAGTTCAACAAATTTAGAATTTGTGTTTGGAATGGGGTTCTCCCTTTTACCAAAGAAAATATCTATAATATTAAGATTTTCTGAATCGAAAGGTGGTGTGCGACTTGTTAATTCCCAGAATAATACGCCTAAGCTATATATATCACACTTTTTTGTTAATTTATAAATATCATGATTATTATAAGGATTAAAAGTGATAGGATCCATATAAGGAAGTACACCAATCAATTTTTTAGTATAATGAACCGATTCTTCTAATCTACGTGAAATTCCAAAATCGGCCAGTTTAATCGTATGTTGATGCACTAATATATTGTTAGAATGCTAAAGTATAATTTTATAATTAATATTAGTAAAATTATGATAAATTATTGTAAATTAAACTTACTAGATCCCGGTGTATAATTCCAATATCGTGCAAACACGAAATTGCATTTGCAATTTCCTTGGCAAATTTCAATTGATCATTCCATTTAAAGATGCTATAATTTTTCTTTAAATATGTTCTCAATGTTCCACTATCTGCATATTCAAGTACAAGAGAATAATTCATACTTTTAACAAATTTATCTGAAAGCAGAAAATAAAAGATATAAATACAAAAACGTTACGAATCATTTAATTGACGAAAGTACGTTTAAATGGTATCAGAAATACCAGAAGAATTTCTTGTGATTCCCCAAAGTTTAATAATATTAGGATGAGAATTAACTTTTTTCATTAATTCGATCTAAACAATAATAATGCGCAAGTTTAAGAATATTAATGATTAAAAGTCAAATGTTAAAAAATTTTTCATAAATACCTCATTGACAATTTCTTTCATACTTGTAATTTTGTTGAATTTTTTAATTGCAAATGTTTCATTTTTCAAATTAACAGTAAAAACTGAAGCGAATGCTCCAGAGCCAACTTCAGTTTTATTCTTAAAATCCGTATGATTATATAAAGTAATTTCTTTTGTGTCAATGGATTTTTCAAACCACTCAGATAATAGTTTAACCTCTAGATAAAAATTAAATATTTGAATCAAAAAAATTATGAATAAATTATGATAAGACTTAAGATAAGATTTATACCTGCATCTTCTATTATTATTTTAAAATCTGATATAAAATATTAGTATAATTAAATAAAGTATTTTAATGTTAATATAATTCTAAGGAAAATAAGATCTAAATTTGAAGTTGATTAAATATAATTACCTTCAACGTCTTCATCATTATAATTATCTAATAAATGAAAATTTAGTTATACATTAAAAGTTTCTTATTTGTTATCATTTGCTATATTTCTTACCTGCGTTATCAAATGCTGATTTTACCATTTCTCCATATTTATCAAATTCAGCACAATCTCCAATAATACATTTATACCAAAATTTTAATTGCTTGTATAGTCCAGGTGCTGTGGGCCTTCGGTCCGGATTAACATTTATACATTTATTAACAAAATCCTTATAAATTTCGGGAGTTCCTTTTCCAAATTCTGGTCTAACCTTGTTTTCAAATAGACATTTTCCAGTCGAAAATTCAATCATAACTATACCAAAGTTATAGATATCAGAAGCTAAAGAATATGATTCTCCCTTTATAATTTCAGGGGCAATATATGGCATTAATTCCAATACTTTGTTATTTGGTGCAATTCGCTGTTTAATTGATTGTGTTAGTTTAAAATTCGTAATATAAATTTTTGAATCATCATCTAGCATTATACTTCCATAATGGAAATTATTATGACTGTATCCTAACTCATGTAATTTCTTGAGTTTAAATGAAGTATCACGTAATATTTCAATTTTTTGTTTCCATAATAACTTTTTATCATTTTCAAGTAAAGTCCGCAAAGATTTTTGATTTCCATAGTGAGTGACCATTATAAATTCTTGAGTTTCCGGATGTTTAGACATTCCATAAAACTTTGATGAAATAGCAACATCTATGTTAAAGAATTCCCAGTGGTTTTTAATCTATAATTTAAACAAATACAATTTTAATTAATGTTAAATAAAATTTACACCAGTTAATAAAGAGTACAGATTTATCGATAATAAATACGCAGAAATCTTATTAGTAACAGTTGTAACTCGTTAAACTATAAGTTTGAACGACCTAAATTTGAAATCAAATAAAAACCTATACCTCATTTAAACAATTAGTTAATAAATTAAATTGTTTCAAGAAAACTTTTACAGGTTGCGGTTCATTTTTCAAACTTCCATTCTGCTCAAGGTAATTATCTCTGCCATCCAACCATACCGCCACATAAACTTTATCAAATCCATCTTCATATAATTCTATGTCAATAATTCTATCAAATGATATCCACTCAAGCCATCTTCCGCCATTCCTTGCTTTATACATTGTATCCTTGATAAATGTGTCAATACAAACATCTCCACTGGTCCATCCTTCGCTTATTCGATATGGAGAATCGCATTCTTTACATCGGTTTTCAATAAGTTCTTCGTCGCAATATGAACATTTTCTGTTTTTAAGCATAATATTTTTTTTTATAAATAAATTTCTAGAAAACGATTCTAGAATTACAATTTAAGAAATTTGTATTCTTTATAAGTAGTTTACTTAAACGCCACATAACCTTACTTGCTATTTGATTTAAGACGGATATACTATATAAAGGGTGATTTTCTGTAACTCAACATTGATTAGTCGTTTACACTGAATTAATTACGTATTCATTTTGTAAATGATCGGCATTTGCGCCACAGTCGGTTTCAAAAACATTTCTCAAATTTATACCAGCTTCTTTTCTAAATTAACTATTTTTAGCTTATAACAGAAAATTAACTATATAGAATATAAAAATTTTCATTTGAAGATCACTGGCTTCAACTAGCATAGGAATTACATTTTAACTTAACGCGCGCGCTATATTTTTTTTTTTTTTTTTTTTTTTTGATATTTTAGATAAAATATATTCTTTTTTTTCTTTGTTATCTTTCTAATATAACAAATAAATTAAAAAAATAAGAATTTTCATCAATATTTAGCGAATTTCTATTTGTATATTTCATGAAAATAAATGACCGGAAACCAGAAAATCGTGATGATTTATAAATATAATAAGAAAAAATTTGTTTTATGAAACTATCTTATTGCTATAGTGCATCATAATATTTTAAAAATCTTGTGATATTGTTGATTTTACACTACAAACTTTATTTGAAATTTTAGATTCAACTATAATAAAATCGTGATTTTCTTGTGAATATTTATCTAAATATCGTAACCAATAATAACTGAAATGAAATTTTTTAATTAATAAAATAACATAACTTTATTGACCAAATAATTGAACTGATAAAGACCTAAGTTTTACAATATTTTCAAAATATATGGTGAATAGTTTATTTCATCCAAAAAAAAAAATTTCTTATGATACTAGTTTATCAATTATCTTATCATTACGATTTAAGGTTTTCGGTCATTTATTTCATGGGGCATATGAACACATGTGAAACACGCTTCATTTTTAAATACTTGGTAAAAACTCGTGATTGTTTTCAAATTCTACAGTTCAGTGCATTTTTCTGATAACTATACTCATTGATCTTATTTTCTTGCGTAGCCTTTAGTTCAATCCTAGATTGAATAGAAGAAATTTAAAATTTCTCATACCTTTACGAGATCAAAGTATTAAACATAATTTTTTCACACAAAATAAATTTCTTAATTCTTCCACACATCTTATGAAATTAAGCAGATTTTCTCATTTAAATCTCTGTAGTTTACATCTTAGTAAATGGAAACCACATATTACTCTTCTAAGAATTGTTACGTTTAAGGCATAAACGCTTCAAAAAGTTGCACTTAATGCTCTTTTTAATATTGTAACGCTCCTGAAAGCCAAAATATTTGATAAATTTGTTTCCTCGTTTGTTTATTTCACTTGATACGTCATTATGGTCTTGAGAAGTATGTAAATTAGAAAATACGAATTCATCCCTGTTTGATATCTCTTTGCGTGTATTGAACTTTATTATTGGTAAGTTGACTTTTTCCCCTTAGAAATCTCGATTGCCATCATGTAGATATAATAATTAACTTTTCCTTTTAAAAGCATCAAGTAGAGGTTGAATCATAATTTTGTTTATTTCTGGATCTAAAGGTGACTTTATTTCTTAATATTTTATCATATGTTATTTGTAGCTTATCGATACCTTCATTTTAAGTGTAGAAATCAAAAAAAAAAAGAATATATAAAACGAGATAATATTTTCATTATAATTAATGTTACAAATTTTCCACTTCTTAAATTGCAAATAGCCTTGTTTCCGTGTTAACTATTAGGTCTAATGAAACTTATAACAATTTTTTTTTAAAGTATCTAAGATTTATAGTCACACAGCTTTATTTATTTTTTATTTATAAAATTATTTTTTCTTAGTTAATTACATTAGTAGATAGTAATAGCAAATTAAATATAATGGATAATTTTTTATCATTCTCTTGAAAATTATTTTAATCGACTTCAATTTTATAAGTTTTGAATTTGAATAGCGTTTCATTGCTGAATAATAACATACTGAATAACTTCAAATTATTGATAATGGGATAGACCAGTAAACGAAATGAATCCTCGTATTGAAGTACTAATAACAAATACTCTGTCTAAATATCCATCGTCTTTTGTCATTGCATTCGAATTTATATTCTATATTCATTCGCAAGAAATAGCTTCAAACAACGACAATAATCTATCAATTAAAATTTCGGTGATAAATAGTGTCTATAATAATAAAAGATAAATTTAACGTGGATCAAAATTCGAAGCGTTTATCTAAAACCTTTATCGTAAATATAGCTCAAATTAAGGGAAGCGATTATGGATTATGGAATTATATGAAAAAGCAAAACATAATAAAGAATTATGCGATTTCTGTTACAAAGATGTAAGTGTGGTAAGAAATGTGAAACCGAGAATGCGAATTTTTTTTTAAAACAAGAAAATTTGACTTGTTTAAATACGGTTCGAAAATAAAAAGATCCAATTACGTGTTAGTAAATTGCATATACTTATGAAAACTAGTAAAATCGAAATTTTGCTGCAGAATTTGATGGATACATGAGAAACTTAAATTTTATTTTTTACTTAAGTAGTTGAATTTGCAAACAATCGATTTATGTATCAAAGTATATGATAAGACTAATAAAATTCTCAATGGGATGTATTAAAAAACATAAGCACGTATCATTATAACATTAAACTTGTATTAAACTCACGTTACGAATCATATGATTTCTAATGTCCCGTGACTCGATTTTAATGTATTTTACAATGAGTGGATTGTTTAGTAATTAGGAAACTATTATTAATTTAATAGTTGGCAAGAGGAAAATATTTATTTTGTTTAGCAAAGTCTTTTTTACTTGCAAATATTGATTGGCAAAGCATTAATCTATAAATATAAAAATTGCGTTTAACCGATCCTAATATAATTTATGAAAGTTTTATTTTTAAAACAGTTTCTGAATGTCATTCAAGCCAAATTAAAAATTTGAATATTTAATTCAATTTTATTCTAATTTATTATATAACATAAAAAGAAACTTTGGATAATTTGAAATGTTATAAAATAGGGCGTCCTTAAAATGTACCCCGGGTTCAGCCTATTATCCTAGAACTATCACGTGATAATTCTTTAAAAAATTTATTGATACAGGGGGTCTAGGATAATAACCTAAATCCGGAGTCTAGGATAAATTTGCCCTATAAAATATTAAGTGGTTTATTCCAAACCGGTTTAAAACGGGTTTATGCTCAACTACAATGTTTAGTTTCAAACCGGCTAGTTCCTGGTCAATCAATCAATTATAAACCAGTTTATGACCAAGCTTAAATAAACTCGCATTTAATAGTTTCGTAACTAACTTTTTATCGCGTACTTTTTCTTATTCTTCGCATAACATAATTGCAATATTATCAATTATAAGCATAGATAAAAATCCATTGATTGGCTAGCTAAATGCCGATCTTCATGTGACGATCTACACTGACGATCCAATAAAATTACGTTCACGTGACTTGCGATTTTTCGTTAACTCAACGAAAAAAAGTTTTTCTAACAAACAATTATTATATTAGCTTTCTTTAATTTCCTTAAAATTAACTATTTATATTCTTTTAATATAAATTTAATGGTTTTCTTAATATTAATTATTGAAAAACTTAGAATATTATTTGTATTTTTATTAGATTAAATTAAATATTAATTTTCTTGATATAATATTCGTTGTTAAAAATAAAAAAATTAAAGTTTTCTACAATTTCCATTAAAACTTGAACTTTTAACGTTAAAATTGTCTATTTGTAGTTGTAAAATGGAGATTTTCTTGGTAAGAGGATAAAAATTTAACTACTTTTATGTATTTAAGTATCTAAAGGTTTATTTTTACTGAAAGCTAATACATTTTAATACCAATTGACAATATTTAGTAGTTTTTTAGTATTAATATAAAATTTATAAAACAATTATGAAAAACTATACCTGTAAGTATTTTGAGAAACTTTTGGTTCAGCTGTTTATAAACTGGAATCTCTTCAAGTGTATCTTCTTGCGATGATATATCTTCTGATACTTCAAATTCATTTTGAATATTATTAGTCATTTCCAATCTCTTGTTATATGATTCAGTTAATATATCAATGGAATTTGAGAGATAATCATGACAATAAATACATAAAAAGTTTAATCATGTCTAACATTCATCATGATAAGCATGTTCACAAGATATAATCCATCCATTAATTTGAAAATTTACATAATTTGTTATATCACAAAATTTGTTTGTTTAAAGAGGTCTGGTTGAATAATATTCTAATGATAAAGCTCCTTTAGAAAATCCTTTTAAAATGCCTGAAAAATACCAGTAAGGTTTTTTAACCATCTTCTTCTTTTTTTACTTCTTATTTTCTAAGGTTTTTTGAAATATTATCAAAAAATTGCAATAAAAAAATAGCAGCACGTTTTGCCATTAGGTCAATATTTTGTTTTAAATAAGGGTATAATTTTTTGATTCTAAAAATCTATGCAAAATCATATTGGTGTTGATGATTAACAAATATTCCATCACAATTTAACTTTTCTGAAGTTAAAACTTTTGCATTAATTTATCTTCTAATGAAACTATAAAAGTTTTCTACAGGATAATCATCAAAAGCATTAAGATAAATTTTAAGTACTAAAAGAATAGGATGATTAATTTGGGACCAATATTGAATATTAAATAAAAATGTAAGCATAATTTTATTATAATTCTTTCTTTAATATTAGCACATCATTGTCCATAATTATAATATTGTTTTAACATATTCATCAAAATGGTTATTCTGAAAAAATGCTGTATAGATATCCAATGTTGAAAGTATTAGTGAATCTAATAAGTTAATGAAAGTGTAATATGTTAGATCTTTATTTTCTTTAAAGTATATAATAACTTGTTTTCTAATTAGCATCCATATTGCATAAGCTAAATATAATAATTGATTAATCCTTAGGGTTTTAGTTTTGCTACTAAATTTCTTTTCTTTGAAATAATTTTATTAAAATATAATCAAACTTCACTTTATTTTGACAAAAAAAATAAATAATACAATGTAACAAAATAAAAAAATGATTGATAATATCATTTTTGCATATTTCATTATAAAATACAATCAGCAGTGTTACGTTGGGTTTCGTAACTTCAAATAAAATCTCAAAAGGGGTAAATAAAACTAAGATAATTACTCAAGGAATCACAGGTGAGGATTCACTATAATGTTAAAGAATTATTCTCAATAATAAACATATAAGATAAACACAAATAAACACAAAGATAACTCAAAGATATTTCAGAGATTACGCTTCAGAGACTCCAAGTCAATACAGCGAATCAATA
>CAJVPP010000357.1:0-35015 GCA_910592005.1 Funneliformis mosseae | reverse complement strand
TACCAAAATAATTCGCAGGTTTTATATTTATTATAAAATAAAATTTATATTTTAATAGACTAATATTTAGTGTGTCCACCTTTAGCCTTAATTACTGCATTAATACGATTAGATAAGCTTAAAATTAAGTGATGTACCATCTCTATGCTAATTTTTTTCTATTCCTCTTGAACTATATTTATTAATTCCTGTTTACAGTTAGGTAAAGGCTTTCTTTTTCTAACTTGCTGATCTAAATGATTCCACAGGTTCTCAATTGGGTTAAGATCAGGGCTTTGTGCCACCTAATCTAAGATTAGAATATTATGTGTTTTCATCCACCAAATGCTATAATTTGATGTATGACATGGAGCTCCGTCTTGCTAAAAAATAGAGTTAGGATAGTTACTAACCCATGGTATGAAGTGGTTAGCAAGAATATTGATATATGCGTCAGAATCCATATTTCCTTCTACTACAACCAAAGGTCCAACCCTATGCCAACCAAAACAATCCCAAAACATCACTGAACCACCACCAAATTTAACTATAGGTAAGATACAATTTTTATTATAAGCTTTTCCAGAACTTCTCCAAACTCTTATTCTTCCATCTGATTCAAAAAGAGCAAATCTGGACTCATCAGACCATATTATCTTTTTCCATTCATCACCTAGTTTCATTTCTCTCTACTCTATTTTAACCTATTCTTTTGCTATTTTTAGATTAAAAGAGGTTTCTTACGAGCGACATAACTACCAAAGCCTTCATCATGAAGGTATTTTCTAACAGTATTATTATGCAATGTGGTATTAAGACTAGAGTTTAATCTGCTTGTTATATCACTAAGAAGAGCGAACTGATTATTTAGAATGATACATTGTAGGGTCCGTTTATCACATTAATTAAGTATTTTAGGACGACTAGGACGCTTCTCAGGTATTGCAGAACCTGTTTTTTTATATCTTTTATAGTATCGTTGACAGTGCTAGTAGGAATACTAAGCTGAGTTGAAATAACCGTTTGCTTGATACCACTCAGATATGCACTGATAATTCTTTCACGTTGAGCTTCGGACAGCTCATTTCCACGCATTTCTATTTTGAAGAAGATAAAGAATATGTATGTATTATTTTTTTTATTATTTTTATGTACATTAAGGAAAAATCGTGAATTTATTACGAACGCGATAAATCACGTGATTATAAATCCAGTAATTTAATATAGGTTAGTGTAGTAAAAGATTACACTACTATTCTTTTTGCTAAGAACTATAATTTCATATTTAAAAAATATAAGCAAAAAAACAGAAAAACTATATAAAATAATAAAAATATAATCCATTTTCCTTCTAAAATTCCCTTAAATCATTCTAAATATTTATTATTATAATATTACCATTTTCAAAAAAAAAAGAATAAATTAATAAAATTTAATCTATTTTTCTTCTAAAAATCCTTCAAAATCATCTAAAAATATAAAAAATAAAAAATCTACCTTTCTCACCAAATCATTTGAAATTTTTTTTTTTATTATAAAAGTAAAAAAATCAGTTCATTATTTGAAAAATTGATTAGTTGATTGATAAAATTCAACTAAAATTCTTTTTATTTTTAGAATGATTTTTTTTTGACATTTTGGTAGAATTTAAAAAGAAAAAATTTAAAAATGATTGTAAAAAGATAAAGTTTAAATTGAAATTATTTTTTAAAAAGTTAAAAAATTAAGCTTATTTATATAAATATTCCTATATATATTAGAAATAAACTCAAATAATACATTAAATTAATATCAAAAAATCATATATTTGATATTATTTTAGTAAATTAGTTTAATCTAAAAGTTCAATTCATTGAATGATAAAACTATCATATTTAAGGTATAATAAATGAATTATTCTTTAAGAACAATAATACTATCATTTCTTAGGTACAATAAACCATTATATTTAAGATATAATAAAACTATCATTTCTAAGAAACAATAAATGCATTATTTCTTAAGAATGATAAAGTACGATAAATGCATCATTCTTTAGAAATAATAAGGTATAATAATACCATTATTTTTTAAGAATGATAAGATACAATAATATTATTATTTCTTAAGAATAATAAATCTATCATATTTAAGGTATAATAAATGCATTATTCTTTAGAAATAGATACAATAATATTATTGTTTCTTAAGAATAATAAATCTATCATATTTAAGGTACAATAAATATATCATTTCTTAAAAATAATAAGATACAATGATATAATCATTCCTTAAGATATAATAATATTATTGCTTCTTAAAAATGATAAAACTATCATACCTAAAGTATAATAACTAAATTATTCCTTAGAATGATAAGGTATAATAATACTATTATTTTTTAGAAACAATAAAACTATTGTATTTAAGATATGATAAAACTATTATTTCTAAGGAATGATAAAACTATTGTATCTTAAAAATGATAATACTATCATTCTTTAGAAATAATAATACTATTATATCTAAGAAATAATATAATTATTCTAATCAGACATTAATCAGCTATAATAAAATAAATTAAATTTTAGCTAATTTTGATGTATATCAATTGACTATAAGTATGCAAATTAGCTATAAATAATATAGATTAAATTTTGATTGATTATTAGCTGATCTCTGATATATGTTAATCAGTTAGACTGATTTTTGATAATTTTCTGATTTTAAGCTGATTTTAGACCAATTTTTCGCATGTCTGATTTTTTGATTTTGACTAGTGAGATAGAAATGCAAAAATAAAATTTAGTAAAAGCATGAATTAGTTAAATAAAAATCAAAAATAATACAGTTTACTTATATCATCTAAAAATTCTATATAGAATATTATAATTAGTTATAAATAAACTAAGTTAAATTTTGGCTAATTCTTAGCTGATTTCTGATGTATACTAATCAGCTAGGCTAATTTTTAATAATTTGCTGATTTTAAATTGATTTTAGACTGATTTTTCACATGTTTAATTTTTTGATTTTGATTAATATATAGTTATATTATGATTAATCTATATTTTATTTATATTTTATTTTATTAAATAATTTATAATTCTGATTAAGACAGCATAGTGGACTTTTATTATGATTGGCTAATTTTGTTGATCAATTTTTGTTATTGCTAAAATTCTATTAGTTGATAAAGTCATATGGGATCTTTGCAATAGAAAGGGAGGAAACTCCAAAAAAATTAAAATTTTAGTTTATAAGCCAAAAATGTTCTAAATACTATAATTTGTTCAGATTTATTATTAACTCATTTTTTATTTTTTTTTAAGTTTCCTCCCTTTCTATTGCAAAGGCCTCATATGATCAAATCAAAAAATTGTTAATCAAAGGACATTCGAGTATAATAAATGATAAATTAGTCAAATAAAAAAAAATATTTAATAAAGAAAATTTTATAAAATTAGTTTCTTTTTATTTTTATTTATATAAATATTAAATATATTATCTTTTTGACTAAATTTTATATATAAAACAGCAAATTTTTATCAAATTATGTATTTGTTAAAATATTCATAATATTTTTAAAAGTAGATCTATATTATTATCTAAAGAAAAATCTTCACTACCAATATTAGTATTATCAGTGGTTTCAGTATCATTTGATTCATTTCTACCCTTATTTATAATTATTTTGTTAAACGAAGTCAAAGTTTTTTGATAATTTTTACAATTTTTTTAATTCCGCTTATAAGATAATTAATACAATATTAATATTAACTTCTTAATTTAAATAAGAAACACTCAAAATGATAAGCATGTTTACAAATCAAAATACAACCTACCTCACATGAATTTACGTAACCTTCCAAATCATAATATTTATCTTCTTTAAAAGGGTATGCTATATTCTAAGCTATTGCTAAAATTTTAATATCAACTTGAACTTTAAGTGTTAGAAGCTCATATATTTTTGATTTTAAATATATATTAGATAGAATAATCTTTGAATTACTAAGATTTTGATAGATATTTGTAAAAAAGATTTAATAGAAAAATTGCTTATTATTCTTAAACGATTTTTTTATTGTTTAAGTCAAACAATTTCTTATAATTCTTCTTGAACAATTTCTTATCGTTCTTCTTGAACAATTTTTTTATTGTTCAAGTCAAACAATTTCTTATCGTTCTTCTTAAACAATTTTTTTATTGTTCAAGTTAAAAGATTTTTTATCGTTCTTCTTGAACAATTTTTTTATCGTTCATGTTAAACAATTTCTTATTATTCTTTTTGAATGATTTTTTTTATTGTTCAAGTTGAATGATTTCTAATCATTCTTCTTAAATGATTTTTTTATCATTTAAGTCAAATGATTTCTTATCATTCTTCTTAAATGATTTTTTTTATTATTTAAGTTGAACGATTTCTTATTGTTTTTCTTGAATGATTTTTTATTGTTCAAGTCAAACAATTTCTTATTATTCTTCTTGAATGATTTTTTTTATCGTTCAAGTCAAACGATTTCTAATTATTCTTCTTGAACAATTTTTTTATCGTTCAAGTCGAACGATTTCTAATTGTTCTTTTTAAATGATTTTTTTATCATTCAAGAAGAAAGATTTCTTATCATTCTTCTTGAATGATTTTTTTATTGTTCAAATTGAATGATTTCTAATTATTCTTCTTAAACAATTTTTTTATCATTCAAGTCAACTTGAATCAACTCGAATCAAGTCAAGTTTAAATTGAATAGAGTTAAATATTTAACTCAACTTGAATTTGGTTTGACTTGCAAATCATCAAGTCAAAAAAACATAAATTCAACTTGATTTAAACTTGACTCAGCTTATCTGACTTGTGAGTTAACTCGACTTATCCAAAACTCTATTAAACTTTGTAAATTAAATTTGAATATAAATATAAATTATTATAGATCACATGATTTTTTATAATAAATTTAGATTTTATATTATAAAAATAAGCAAAAATTATTGTTATTATACTTCAGATTTTAATAGTTTTCATTTTTTAATTTTAATCTAATATATGAAAAGATTGTTAAGAAAATTAGATTTTGGGAATTTTAATAAAATTTTGTTTTTATTACATTTTAGTTTTTGATATTATTAGATTAAAATATAATAAAATCTTAATTTTAGTTAAAAAATTCTAAAATCTGATTTTGTTAGCAAACTTTCTATATATATAGCTACTATAAATATTTAAAAAGATTATCAAAGATAAATTGAAAATTTTTTTGAATTTAAAAAATGAAAAATTATTAATAATATAATACTATTAAAAGCATATAAAATATAAATATTAATTTAAATTTAAGTTTATAAAGCAATCTATATAAAAATAAAAAAATTTATAAGAAATTTAAAATAAATAAAACATGAAATTTGAAAATATTATACAAACAAATTTGCTTGTAGATCCTGATGAATCAAAAAATAATATATTAATTTAAATTAATAAAAATATATTTTGTCATTGCTATTTTTTATTTCTATAATATTTCTTAAATTTTTATATATTTTTTAATGTTTTTTATATTTTTTATAAATATTGTCTACTTAGCTAAAATAATATCATTTAAGGAAAATGATAAATTACTTACTTTACTAAAGTTGTAATTTTATTAAGTAGTATTTAAATTCAAAGCATTTATAAAAGCTTATTATCATAAAAATTTTATAATTTAAAAATCCATTTTTTTTTTTAAAAAATCAATATTTTGTATTTTATATAAAATTTAACTAAACAACATATTTTACAATCTAAGAGAATCTTCTTCTTTCCATAAAATTACATATATTTTTATTATTAAAATTAAATACTTATCATTACTTGTATATTTAAAATGAAATTTTATATAAATGTAAAAAAAATAAGGATGTGATTTAATTGAGCACATGATAATCTATGAATTTTAAGTATATAAGGTAAAATTTTGTGATAGTTAATTATAGAGTAAAGTAATGCAATTATAATTACACAAAATTTTTTTAATATGAAAATGATCCGTGTGCAATATGTCGTGTTTGATATTTAGTAAAAATGAAACGCAGAAAAATTATGACACTAACATAAATTAAAATAAATATAGGTTTAATATATCCAAATGTGATCGTGATTCTAATAATATTAATTTTATTAATATATTCTATAATTTCAATGATTGGTCTACATACTATCTCCCATTTTTCTAGCTTTGATTCTGTTAAGAAAACTAGCCTGTAAAGTAAATCATTGTCAATAAGGTGTCATTCTCTGTTTTCGTAGAAAATTATTGAGTTGCTCAGTACTTGGTTTCGATTAAAGTGTGGACATAACGTTGTTCCGCAGTACCAAAAAAATGATTGAAATCTCTAAAAATTCCACGTAAAAAATTTCCGGGAAAAGGTCAATTTTACTTTATATGATTTTCAGTCAGTTTTTATTTTCAAGAAAATTTCCCCCTACCAAAGCAATTACATGATCGTTATCATCTCGAATTTGAATGATTACCTGTGATATTAAAAAGTCTCGGGCGCTTTCCGATTTTTTTTTGGCGATATAATTAGTAAATTTAATTTGTCTGGTATAATTTATAAAATTAATTTGTCTGTTATAAATTAAAGGATTTAATTAAACTTCAACTTTATTTAATTTTTTAATTTTTAACATACGGTAATATTTTGTTATTTCAAGAATTTGAATTTTTTTGATTGATTGGTTGTAAATATTCGCTGAAGAATTCCTAAACGAATCATTAAATCGTGGCAATACGAGAGAACTTCTTTTTAATAGCTGTAAAAATTTCAACCATATATAGAATTTTTTTTTTATTTAAAAGGCTTTGTCATAGTATATAAATTCATATATGGGCGCTTTGCAGTAGAAAAAGGATGAAACTATAAAAAATAAATAAATATTACTTTTCATGCTAAATATGATTTTTTTATTTTTTTTTAGTAAAATAAGTCCTGATTTAATATAACTTGAAAATTTAGAGATTTCTCTCTTTCTATTGCAAAAGCGCCCATATTAATGTCCATACAATACAATAAAAGAAAAAAACTTCAACTTATAAATCAATTAAATTAAATCATAATAATTTGGTTACTTAAGGAATTTCTTTGAAATAGATGATGTCATTTCCCGAATTATCAGCATATGCACGATCTTTTTGTATTACATGACATAGACATAATGGCTTTTTTTCTTAATAATATTTATCATAACTAAGATTTTAAATCAAATTTTGCTGATGGGATTCCCATAAAGAAAAATCAAAGAATTCCGACATCAACGAATCGTCGGAATCCGTCGATTCCTTTCTAGATTCGTAACTCATTTCCCTCGAAGATTCAATCACAGTGAACTGTCTATCTTTCTTAACTCTTGGTTTTGGGATATAATGATACTTTGGGTACATTTTTTTGTGCTTTTCAATACAAGCCAAGTAAAGAACTTGGAAGAACTGCTTAACTTCATTCGGTTGGGATTCCCATATGATTTTAGCAGTTTTTGAATGTTCCGGAGATCGCAAAGTTTTAGCGAATTTGGGAGATTCATTTTTTATCTTTGCCAACAAGTCTTTTCTAAATAATATAAAAACGTTTTGAGGACGTGGGGGAGTTTCAGAATCTTTTCTTTTAGCGGGTGCCAGTAATTCCTCTAACGAGAGGGTTAATCGATACGGTGGATTTATCATTATCTTATCTATCAACGAATCGAGACTTTCTCGGAACGAACAGGTGGATGAGGAAGAGGAGGAGGAGGAGGAGGAGGAATTATAGCAGAAATTGGTTTGAAAAACAAACTGCATACTACAAATATTATCATTTGACGACTTTGGTGGTGAATGGGGCCTTTCTAATGGAATCCGGTAAGGCGCGTTTGTATATTTCAAACGGGATTGAAGTTCATCAACATTAATATCGACATTCGATTTTTTTGATGGAGGCATTTTTACGTTTTTTTTTTTTTCAAGTGATAAAACCGAAATAAGATTCTTTAATTGATGATTTCAAAGAAAAAAAAAAAAAAAAAAAAGAAGAGAAATTGTCATTCTTTAAATACTTGAAATCCTAATTAAACTTTGAAATTCAATCCGGAGTCAATTAACGAGGGTTGTACAAGTGTGGCTAAGGATAAGTGGCTTGACAACAGTTCTATTAGAAAGGTTTTTTGATCTACAGTGCTCTTCATTTCTATTTGTGGCAACAATGATCATTTCAACTTTTTATGTAGGAATATAAGAAAAAAAAAAAATTTCAGGCAATTAATAATTTATACTTTTGAAAGTAATAATAAACGAACTTTGTTAACTTGATAAATAACATTTTTTTGGATCATAAAAAAAAAAAGAAGCTAGTATTTATTATTTATTATGTCCTCATGCATGAATTTTTATTTGTTCACTGAATTAATTAATGATTGATAATACCGTATCGACATTGATGTTGTTAACTTGATATATATATCATCTGAGCGCATGTTCGTGTGAATGATTAGAACTTCTTTTGTTCTTTACCAAATCAGATAACCCACAAATATTCGGAAAAACAATCCGAAATAGTCACAACATTAATTAACGAATATCTTTTAAATTCGCATCATTACCGATTACATAGATTTCAAAGCCTTTGTTCTTCAACTTTGGAATCCTTTCTCGGAGTTTGAAATCATACCATAAGTGTGGGATCGCGTCACGTAAGGTGACATCAATAGTGGGAATGAAAAAAACGAACCATTTAGCTCTTTGTATGTATGACATAACAAAAAGCCTTTAGAATAGTCCGACGCGCCAAAAAAAGATCTCACAAAAAGGGTTCAACTTAATCTTTCTTAACGTCGTTTCAGAAATACCCGAACTCTGTGACAATGAAGATCCAATTTTTGATTGGCTAGATATACCTGTGTGTAGATCCGATGCCGATGGTAATTGTTTGAAATTACCAAATCAAGAATCTACATCAAATACTAACGACACAGGATTTAAACTTACAAGGAATTGAAAGGATTGTATTGACATGGAAATATTGATCAAATGGTTCTCTTTTAGATCAAAAATGTCCCTTAAAAAAAAAAAAATATTCATCATTGGAACAATGTATTAACTTTTTACAAATCGATTTTGATTTGAAAGGAATTCGAATCTGACGGGATTAAATTCTCCCTTCATTAATTGCTTGCATTATGTGCACAACCTTTCACCTTTACAGGATTCACCCCTTCCTTTGTGTTTCAAAAAATTTAATTTAACGAGATTGTGTTTCACTCCCTGATAAATATTCTTACATATGAATTAATCATTGCATGATTCGAATATTTATTATGACCATTACTTTAAGGAAACAATACCATAGACATCATAAATCAAACGAATTTTGTGTTCCAAACTTTGATATTAAAAGAAAATAAGAGAAATTGGGCTGAAGATTAATTATACAATACCCGATGAATTTGGTTATCCGCGTGTTTTTACCCCCTCAATTGCTATAACAAGAAAAGGGAGATTAAAGCACATTTTTTTGAAAATAATTTTTTTTTTTTTTTTGTAACGCGGTTGGTTTTTGATGAGATCTACATTAACTGCATTCGGGTTAGCATGAAATTCTTGAGCCGAGACAATGTCGTTTTATAACTCGCGAAATGATAGGTTTACCCTTATCTTTTCTTTTGATCTTTGTAAAAAATGAATATATTGATATAATGTAAAATGAGCAATAAAGTAACCAATTTATTAGATAGCCATGTTTCTGATCATAACACCGAAAACAAAAAAAAAAAATTTGCTCTGAAAAATGATTTACATTGTATTACCCTTATTAGGCATAAATTACGTACAGCAGACGTGTTAATTTATGGTTGTACGAGACGAGAACCGACCAATGTGAGGCGCGATCATTACAAATAGAGGGTTAGATGAAAACGTCGAACCTCGTCATATACTACGCCAAATTCGACGTTTGAATAGTAATCATAAATAATATTTCAAGTAATAAAGTTTTTTTATTTGGAGGTAAAGATGATAATCTTCTCTAAAGTATTTGGACGTTAATAATAGGAAATTAAAACATTTAACAAATAGATTATTTGATATGATAAATTTAATAACGATATATTTTTATTAACTTTTATTTTCATGAGATTAAAATACTATATTACTATTACTTAATAAATCTTATTTCTATTTAAAAAAAAAAAAAATTATATGTAAATGATCTTATTTATTCCTTAACCTTAAATTCAAGCTTATGTAGATTATTTTACTTGATCAAAGATATAAAGATGATGGATATTTAATTACGATATATTTATGTAACATGGCAAAAATGTCGTTCATATTCCCACAAAATTCGATTCAGTCAAAAGATCTGAAATACTATTATCATCATTAAAAGCTGATAATGAAGTAAATGTCACGGGCATAATGGTGGGCGTACATTGTTGCAGTTCAAGAGAATTCGCATCGAAATCGGAATAATAATTAGAAAAGGTTGGAAACACATCTTCAATCATATTATGATCACAAATGGTTGTTGGTTGAAGGTTCCAATTTTCATCGACAATGTTATCATCATTATTGATATAATACTTAAACTTGCCTAAATTAAACAAAGGATCTTGACGGATATTCGAAATTAAAGTCTCATTCTCGGCAGATAATGGTTGATAATTATAAATGGTTGAGGATTCCTCATAGGTAAATATTGAAGTGACCGTCGAAAAATTTGAAAAATGTACATTTTGCGTGGATGAGGGGGTTTGAGGATTCAAAGATTCGGGTGACGAAGGAGGGGAAAGAGAAGGTGAGGTTGAAATATGTTGAGGAGGTTCGGATTGTTTTGGTTGGTGAGATTGAACATCGGTTTGTCGTGGCGTGACAGATTCGGACGCGTTATCGTTTGACGCGTTAACGTTAATGTTTGCGGATTGTTTAATAGTTCCATCCTTAAAAATCCAATCCTTTAAGGTATTTTCTTTGGTGGTAGGAATTTTCTTTTTAGGGGTATATTTATAGTCCGGATATAATCTTTTATGTTGATCATGAGCCAGTCTTGATAGAATTTCAAAATAACGTTTAACCTTTACGGGTTGTTTCCTCCACATTATACCGGCATCAGTTGAAACATTTTTCATCTTTAATGCCTTGTCAGGAAACCTCATGCGTTGATTGGCCTCATAATCTTTACGAAATAATACCCAAGCGTTTTGTGGTCTCGGAATTTTATCTTTTGATTTGTTCTTATTTTTACGATTCTTCCTAGCCGTCGACAACAGATCCCTTATCGAAAGCGTAAGTTGATAGGGAGGAATTCGAATTAACGAATATTCTTCCTCTTTGAGTCGTTGCACGATCATTTCATCGATTTGAAAATACGGTGGTGGTGAGGGAGAATTGGTGACCGCAGTTACGTCAGCGTTGCTGTTTGGCAATTTGGTAGATTTGACCTTGGGCATTTCTCTTTGACTGTTTTTTTTTTTTCTTTTATTTATTTATTTATTTATTTTTTTTTGTGTTTGCTTTTTCATCTGATCGAAAGGTATCGATGTGTTTAAATAACTTTTTTTTTTTTTTTTTTTCCCTTTCCCCCCCCTTTTTAATCTTTCCGACAATACCTCTAGAGTAATAAAACTTAGTTTCAATGTACGAGGATTATCATTTCCGCATTTAGATCCTCTGAGACATGCATGATGATAAAAGGTAAGATCATATATTTGTATACTTGAATAGGAAATTTCTTACACACAGTGAAAAAAAGTGACAAGACATGTTAAAAGACTCGTTTGTTTGAAAATCTCCGATAATTTACGTATTTGTTCAGTTCATCGAATTTAATAAAAAGGATTTTTGTCCAATTCTCCTAAAAAATCTCGGTCCGACCCCCTTATTTTTTTAGATTTTTTTTTTTTTTTTTCAGATTTTTTTTTTAGAAAAAACAAAAAAAAAAAAATATGCAATAGGATGAAAGAACAATAAAATCAATCATATGATAATAATAATAATAATCATTACTATTGTTTATTTTTCAAGTAAACGGAGATAACCTGCGCCACGTCGAAGCGTTTCCAAAATTCCAAATGAAAAGTGCCATAAAACGTGGAGAAACGAAATATAAATAATCGAGTGCATAAATGTATGTTTCATTTAGGTTGAAACACGAAGGCGATGAGATGATACTAAATAAGGGTAAACCGTAACAAAGATAACCAGTTCATCATCCGGATTCCCCAATGGAAAAGGTGTTGAAACCCTCTTCCAAATCAAAGATAAAAATCACTTCATGTGGAACTCGCAGGGGATGACGCCAACTGATATAATGGGAAAATTTTCAAGCTAATCTAATAGAGTAATTCCATACGACCGAACCTTGGATGATCAAAAAGAAACGATTACTGTGGCGATTTTCGTATCACCTTGATTGTTTCCGAGAATGGAAATTCCCAAGATAAAAAGGAAACTTTATGGTTCGATTGTACCATCCAAAAATTAATGGGGTTTTTTTTGAACCCTCTATTTTTTGGATTATCATTTGTTTGTTAATGTTCATCCAACAAATCAACTGAAATCACTTTACTCCCTTAAATATATATATGAAACGTATTTTTATGGAGATACAAGTGATACAACCATAAACATATGTGGTTGGGAACGGAATTTTCACGGAATTTAGGGTCCGAAAAAAAAAAAAAAACCTAATATTTTTCATACTTGAGCTTTTTTTAAACGATATTAACGGATAAATAAATCTAACGTGTGACACCGGTTATTACCTCAATTAGTCTTTATTCTTGATGAATATTTATATTTCTTTTATGCAAAACTTTATAAGCATATATCTATAGCATATTCTTTCGGTTAACCCATACACTTTGTTTAACATTATTTTTTTATAATAATAAGTTCAAAATGGGAGTATTAGAATATATTTTTAAAATATAAAAAAAAAAAAAAAAGTAAATGAATTGTTAATTTTCGATAATGTTTTCATGACCGTTTTTATTTTTATTTTTTTTTAAAAAAAAAAAAAAAAAGGAAAAAAATTCATATATAAACAACTCGTAATGCGCGCATTAATTAAAAAAAAAAAAAAAAAAAGATAAAGTAAAAAAATAAAATGCCTAAAGATAAATCCAATATTCTTTTACCAAGCGTAAATGACCCAACTCCATACCCTACAGCATTCATTAACACAATAGATACATCCCTCCCCCTTTCAAACCTTACCTCATCAAATCAAATTCTCATTCCTTTATTACCAGGCGTACCATACGTCTTGACACTTCCCTTGGAAGAATTACTCGTACCCAAACTAAGCACTAGGGGAAAAATTCCTCGCCCGCAAAATGCTTGGATGTTATTTCGTAAGGATTTTACCGCCGGAATCAAATTATTAACCAAGCATGATAATAAGAAATTAACCGTGCATGAAATTAGCTTTTTGGCTAGTAAATCTTGGAATCAACAACCTTCTGAAGTCAAGCAATTCTTTGAAATCTTACGTATGGCCGCAAAAGAAACTCATAACCTGCATTATCCGAATTATCGATATCGTCCTGAAAGAAAATTAAAGAAAAATACCCCAGTTGATAAAAAAAAGGTTAAACGGGACCCCACGCAAGAGGAGAATTTCAGTGATCCCGCGCCAAAGAAAAAAAATTCATTCTTGCGGCCTACGATGGAGACCTTTACAACGATCATTTAAGATTTATTTTATTTTTTTTGGGTTAATATTTCAATTAGAAGTTCCAGTGTATGATTTGGTAGTGCACATGATTGATGAATATCCGCACGTTTAAAAAAATATTTGTGCGCAGTCCGCACTTAATATGCACTATCCATCGCAATTTTCGCACATATTCTCATCATATAGTGTGCACTTCCGCACTTATGTTTAGTTTGAAAATCTTACATTGATTTATATTAGAGTTTTTTTTTTTTTTTTTACAACCATTTTATAAATAAGATACAGTAATTAATATTTAATACATTTCAATATCTATAATATCTTTTTTTTTTTAATATAATGTAACGTGGTATGATCTACGAAAGAAAATAAAATAAAGTTTTTTTTTAAACATCAAAACCAAAACGAATATCGTGGTAAAGTTCCACGCGTGATTGATTATGTGTGTGCTTACGACGGCGCCCAATTTTTGTGTAATGTTCCTAGAACGTTTACACATTTATCCAGGGGTGTTCGTCATTCGTGTGACATATCACATCTCCAATCAAAAAGTGCCAAAAAAAATAATTGTCCGAATTCCGATGAAAAAATCTTAAAAGTCTGGACCGCTCTTAAGCCTTTTAATGACAAACAGATGCATTTAGGAGTTCTGACTAAAAGGGTTTGTTTCAGGTATTTTTAACATTTTGATAGCGTCATAAGGCGAAAACAAAAGGTTAATGATATAGTAACACGTGTTCAACAACAAAGTTCGAAAAGGTAAAAACCGAAGGGTCGGAAATCCCAATTTTGAACCAATAATTTTGGCCAATTCGATTTTTGGTTGGCGCAGTAATGCATTCTATGGAATTCCATTAAAGCAATCCAGGTTAGTGTAATAAAGAGTCATAATTTACCATGCATTCATGTGTGTGGTTTTTACTCATAATTACACATCCATCGACAGAAATTCCTTTTTCTTGAATTCTTATTTGTCCGAGTGAGTTGGTCCGTTCGTACTTTTTTGTCCTGACAAATAACATTCTTTGTCAATAATCTAGAAAAACGGTTACTGTTACGGCCATGCGCAACACAAATGTGCACATCAGTTTCTTTTTTTTTTTTTTTTTTTTTTTTTTTAAAGAGGATGTTTCTAATAGGAATATCCCGGAACAGTGCCAATAAAACAAAATTCTTGTGTGAATCTCATCTAACCAAAACCTCTTTCACTATCATGCAAAAAATTCTCCGAATGACAAATTGACAAACTGGCGCCAATTCTTGGAATGATAAATAAATAAATAAAGCATATAAAATGACGATCAAAAAAATTATTTCCTTTTTGGTTGATCGGTTAATTCATCCCGATAATTTTATTTTTCTATTATTTTACTTTTTTTTTTATAAAAAGGCGCTTTCTCCCCCTTCATTTTTTTTTTTTTTTTTTTTTTCTTTAGCAATAACTAACTTGCTTAACAATAATTTCAATACCATTCTAATTCTCTTTCGAAAAAAAAAATAAATAATAACTAAACAAACAAAATGCCTAAATCAAAATCAAGTTATATTAACGATAAATCATCAATAACGTCCAAATCTTCAATGACTTTCACAAATTCGCAAGATTCTTCGTTTCAAAATTTAACGTCCTACCTTACACCCTCTGTCACAGCAGAGCCATATAAACTAACCTTATCACTTCACGACTTACTCTCTCCTAAATTAAAATCGAATGGATCACCGGCAAAACCGCAGAACGCATACTCGTTATTTCTAAATGATTACATCGCAATGATTAAGCAACAAGGCCTTACCGTTAATCAAGGTCAAAAATTAACAAGGAAGGAGATTTCATATCATGCTAATAAATCATGGAATTCACAACCTTCACAGGTTACTCGATTTTTTGAGATACTATCGATGAGCGCTAAGGAAATTCATGAGTCTCTTTATCCTGACCATAAATATCGTCCAACCAGAAAACACGGCAAGAAAATAAAAAGAACGAATGACGAAAATATAAAGGAATTAAGGTCTAATCATACGATAAATAATACGATAAATATACCAACATCGGATTTACTCCATGCAAGCGTTGATTCGTTTCCGAATCTTGATGTCGATTTTGAATTATATGAACCCAAGGAAGAAGAAATATATTTCTCGTTATTTCCAACGTCACTAGATAATTTATAAGGAACAAACGTATTAAGTTTAAATAAGATTTAAGATTGTATCATAATATTTAAGAGTTTTTTTTTTTTCTTTTTTTTTAAAAAAATTTATAAAATTTGTATTTAAAAAGTCGCACATTTCCATTTATTGAAATAAAAATATAAAGAATCAAACAATGTAATTAAAATTAATAATAAAAAAGTGATGATCATGCCAAAAGTCGTCTGCATATATATTTGTTTTTTTTTTCACCGTTTTGAGCGTTCGTCAATGGAGCTTGGAAAATCAGGTGACTGGTAATGTTTATTGATCACAAGACATTATCATGCTTGCTTCGCAAATTTCAATTACCCATCTAGAAAAACAAACAAAATAAATAAAAAAACCTTGATAATCTCAAAGCAAACTTTCTATTCAGGTTTTTTAATAAAATATTTGTCAGCATGCTTAAAGGCAATCATTCAATACAAATGGCGTAGTTTAAATTTACGTGTACTTGTACTTCATTGAATATGCACTGTTTGATGTTTTTCATATGAATTTTTATCAAAATCAGTATATATAAATATAAAGCCATTTCTTTTTTTTTTTTCCTCCAAGAATTAAAATCTTTGAATTACCATAAATGACAGTTCGTGTTTTTTTTTTTTTTTTTTTTTTAAAAAAAAAAAAAATTAAATTTCATTTAACATTTTTCTTTTGGTTTGCGTAATAGAACAAGATTTTTAATTGTATAACCGTGATAGTATCTGCAGTTGTTTTTTGGATACTGCAAGTTTCTTCTCCATGGATTCAAGTAAATGGTCAAGTTATATTTGGTGTCGATACTTTTTTTTTCCAAATAAAAATTTATTTTTTAAATAATTTCTGTAGATGATGAGACGCAAAAAGACACCGGCAGAGATACTAAGAAATGAATTACATCATGCCAAAACATATACAGAATGGTGTAAAAAATCGCAGGAATTAGACGAGTAATATCAATCAATCAAATCTTTTTGTTTCTCATAATAGAAATACATAAATATATTAATTTTTTTTATTTTTAAATATATATATAGTCTTTTAGGTAAATAAAATTTATGTTCCTCAACTTTTTTTTCCTCATTCAGAACTCTAATCTTTTTTTTTTTTTTTTTGATTTTAGCAAACGAAGAATGGAAACAAGATCCAGCGTCACCATATTATGATTACATGATGATTCAAAAAAGGTTGGAACACCTTAGGGGAGTTCGTGAAAGCAATGACGTTTTATCAATGATTTATCTACTAAGGTCAGGTCTATTGCGAAATTTGGGAGGTATAAATGATCCAAGGTTATTTTGTAAATCATATCTGGGGACCAAACAATTAATACAAGATTATACGCAAGAAATCGTAACACAATTAGATGATATAGGAGAAAAAGATTTCACAGATCTTCCACAATATTCAAAATTGGAATTCTTTAATGATACTCGTCAATCATTTGGATGCACTGCTTTGGTATTATATGGTGGGGCGACATTTGGCTTATTTCATTTAGGTGTCGTCAAAGCGTTAAACAAGCATGGGTTATTACCTAGAATCATTAGCGGCACCGCTATTGGAGCTTTGATTGCCGCTTTAGTTTGTATTAGGACTGATGAAGATTTACCAAGTATTTTTGAAGAAGGTGGTGTGGATTTAGGTGCCTTTTCAAAAAAAGGAAGAAAAGGAAACATAAAAAGGAAAATAAGTAGATTTTTAAAACATGGTAAGGGAAAAAAAAGGGAATTGAAAAAGAAGAGAGTTTCTATGCCTCGATTCGATATACTCATGATGAGTCATTTTATTATAGGTTATTTCATGGACATCAAAGTATTGGAAGAGTGCGTTCGAAATAACGTTGGGGACCTCACATTCGAGGTAACCTATTCTAATAGAGAATATCATTTCTTTTGAGAGTGATAATTTTAATTCACCCTTCTCTTACCTCCTATAGGAAGCATATTTAAAAACAAAAAGAATATTAAACATCACGGTCTCATCAACTAGAAAATTCGAAGTTCCTCAGCTTCTCAACTATTTGACCGCACCCAATGTATTGATACGAAGTGCGGCTTGTGCTTCTACTGCCATAATGGGATTGTATGATAGTGTTGATTTGTTGGCCAAGGATAAAGCTGGAAATATCGCACCTTGGGCCCCAACTGAAATTAAATGGAGAAAGTGGACAGATGCAGTTCCAACTGAAAGCGAATCTCCATTAACAAGAATTTCGGAATTATTTAATGTCAACCATTTCATCGTGTCTCAAGCAAACCCATATATCGCCCCTTTCATGGCAAAAGAACAATTTGGTAGTAGCACATTGATTAAATGTGGTCACCTATTAACATCCGAATTCAGGCACAGAATCAATCAACTTAAACAAATGCGTCTTCTTCCAAGAATGTTTCGAGGTTTTGTTGATGAAAAAGTTTCGGGAAATGTTACTATTGTTCCTTATCTATCATTTTCAGTAAGTCGTTCGTTCTTTCCTCTTTTTTTTTTTTTTTTTTTGTTTGAAAGAAGAATCACAATCTGATGACTAAAAAATTATATTTTATTTTATTTTATTTAAGGACTTTAAAACCCTGTTGTCGAATCCAACTCACTCGTCTTTGGATTATTGGATTCTGAAAGGAGAACAATCTACTTGGCCTATGTTGGCTTTGATAAGAAATAGATGCGAAATTGAACTGGCTCTTGACAGAAGTGAGCAATATATAATAATATTTAATTTATTTCTCACACTACATTTTTTTTTTTTAAACTCAAATTTTCATTTTCACAGTCCATTTGAAATTGAAAGCAACCACGATCGAACGCGCTTATTCTATATACCAAAATGCTAATAAAGAGAAAGACAATGGAAGGAAACGCACTAAATCTATCCACTAGAATCAAAAGTCAATAAATTAACCCAAATAACTCGAGCAAACAAAAAACAACGTGATAAATGATCAGAGTTGCAAAAAAAACAAAACAAAATAAAATAAATTTACTTGTCTTCGAATGGATTACTCCCAGATTGATTTCAAATGTCTCTTTTTACTCAATTTATCTAATGCTTTTTCAATTTTAACTTCCACTTTTTCTCTAATCATCAAAGCTCGTTTAATTCCCTGTTCTTGCCTTTTCTTGGCTTTTGTCCGAAGTATCTTTTGTTTCTTTTTGATCTTGTGAAGTAAATTATCGGCACCTTGCTTAGTGCGTAGTTGCGTTGCACTTACCGCACGTGGACCGAGGGAATTACCTAAGTATACGTTGGTTTAGTTTCTAATTAATTAAGACTTCATTCTATACCGAATAAAGTAAACTTACTTTCTGGTGAAGAGAGAGACGACTTGTCAACACCTGCAGGTTTTGACGTTGGCTCATCAATTCGCATACTATTTCGTTCTATACCATATCATAAAGAAAATGAAAAAGGAAGCTTATTCATGTGAATTACTAAAAAAAAATTATATATTAGAAATACATACTCGGTTTACCCATTGAAAGCAAGAATTATCTATAGGGGAGTGTTCAAGTGTCGTTTTTGATTTTTTTTTGATTTGAATAAAGTAAAATTTAACGACTCAAATAGCCAATCAAATTTGATTGAAAATGATTGGAGGTAACTATTTATTAACCCCTGTTCATGGCCTGATCCGAGCATGATCAAATGGATCACGTGATGATTAAGGATAAAAAAAAATACATTTTTGTAGATTACAATCCACCGTGTTAAAAATTAAATTTTACTGAGTAAAGTTTCACATTGTAATATATTTATTTCTCTATATGTCTCGGACTTATCAGACTCTTCATCTGTAACATAAATGTTTTTTCCTCGCAATATAAACATAAAGCCGTTTGATCTAGATATATTTATTCTTGCCAATGAACGAAGTTCGTGGTTCTTTCGAAATCTCAGATCCAAAAATAATTGATCAGATTATAGATATTATCAGATAATCACGTTGATATTCATCGATCAAAAATCTACAAATAAAACGAATAAAACTGAAGTAAACTACAACGAAAGCGCCCTAATCCTTACGCCGTTTCTTTTATTTCTTTTTTCTCATTACTTACCTATTTCCAGTGACCTATAAAAAAAAAAATGGTATCTTAATTATCTTTTACTCTTTTTTTTTCCATTCAAATTTTTAATCAAAGTGTAAAAAAATAACGTGAGCTCGTTACTTGAACTTGTGTTTGATTTTAAACTTAGGCTGGAGCGCTGGATAACGCGAAAGATAGCTTGCCAAAAATAAGAGATGCTGAAAGAGAAAGCGATTTCGGTTACGTTTTCGCTGTTTCTGGTCCAGGTGACAATCATACTTTTTTTTTATAAACCTTGTTTTTTGAAGCCCGATCTACCGACATTTCTTACATTTTTTTTTTTCTACAACTTTAGTCGTGGTCGCGGAACAAATGAATGGATCTGCCATGTACGAATTGGTATGTACCAACATCACGTTCTATTTCTTTTATCTCGTCGAATTCTTTTTCTTAATCTCACTTATTTCATTAAGGTAAGAGTTGGTCATGAAGAACTTGTTGGTGAAGTCATTCGTATTGATGGTGATAAAGCAACAATTCAAGTTTATGAGGAAACTTGTAAGTTTTTTTTTTTTTTTTTTTATTGATGCTCTTTGATGATTCCTTATATTGATCTTTAATACATGTTATTATAGCCGGATTAACTGTTGGGGACCCTGTATTAAAAACAGGAAAACCTCTTTCCGTCGAATTGGGACCTGGTATGTTTTCAATTTTTTTTTTTTTTTTTTTTCTTCCGAATTTTAATATCAAAATTTAATCTAATACGTTCTTCATAGGGTTGATGTCCAACATTTATGACGGAATCCAACGTCCACTTAGAGTGTGTTATAATATTATAATAAGTTATAATTTATTTGTTTATTGATGATCGCGTTTAATCCTAAGTTCTCTTCTATTGATGTAGGCTATTCGGGAAATTTCTAATAGTATTTATATTCCACGTGGTATCTCAACCCCTGCGTTAGACAAAAATATCAAATGGGACTTTGATCCATTAAACTTTAAAGTACGTAACTTGCCTTTAAAAAAACCATTATGCTGGTGCCATGCGATTTTAATAAACATTTTTAAATTTTTTTTTTTTCAGGTTGGTGACCATATTACTGGTGGCGACATATATGGCAAGGTTTTTGAAAATTCCTTATTGAATGATCATAGTATAATGTTACCACCAAAGGCTCTTGGTACAATCACGAACATTGCTGAAAAAGGTTCATATTCTTTGGAGGTACGTCGATTAAGATGTGACAATAACAGTAAGGGTCATCAAAACTCTGACGTGTTCCTTTAATTGAATAGGATATCATACTTGAAACCGAATTCGAAGGACAAAAATCCAAGCATACAATGTTGCAACTTTGGCCTGTTCGATCGCCTCGTCCTGTCACGGAAAAATTGGCAGCTAACTTCCCATTATTGACCGGTCAACGCGTTTTGGACGCTCTTTTCCCGTAAGGCTTGCTTACTATATTTAAATTCAAAACGCCTACTTGAACTTTACTTATTTTGAATATACGAAATTTAGTTGCGTCCAAGGCGGAACCACCGCTATTCCCGGAGCTTTCGGTTGTGGTAAAACAGTCATTTCACAATCTTTATCTAAATATTCTAATTCTGATATTATTATATACGTCGGTTGTAAGTTGTTGAATTTAGCTCACATTTTATTGTAATGATTTTATATAACAAGTATTATGATTTTAAAAAAGTATAAATCGATCAAATTTTAGGTGGAGAACGTGGAAACGAAATGGCCGAAGTATTAATGGACTTTCCTGAGGTTAGTTAAAGTGCCAAACTTATTATTTTATTGAGTGTTTAATATTTAAACTTTGATAACTAATATTTAGCGTTCTCTCCTTTAGCTTAGTATCAATGTTGATGGTCGTCAAGAATCTATTATGAAACGTACAACACTGGTAGCTAATACTTCCAATATGCCTGTCGCTGCTCGTGAAGCTTCTATCTATACCGGTGAGTTTCATTTAATGCAAAAGATTATATAAATTATGTGCCTACTAACAAATTCTTTATCAATTTTTACTAGGTATTACATTATCTGAATATTTCCGTGATCAAGGCAAAAATGTTGCCATGATGGCGGATTCAACTTCTCGTTGGGCCGAGGCTCTTCGTGAAATCTCTGGTCGTTTGGCTGAAATGCCGGCAGGTAAGTTAAATCAGATTCACAATCCGTCTATTCTCATTATCATCTATTCGGTAGTAATATATGTTCTCTTTTATTTCACAGATAGTGGTTATCCTGCTTACTTGGGCGCTCGTCTAGCCTCTTTCTATGAACGTGCTGGTAAAGTAACGTGTCTAGGGAATCCAAAACGTGACGGAAGTGTTACTGTCGTTGGAGCGTATCCTTTGTGATCGAAATCGATGCTCATAATTATTATGATTTATGTTGTTATCCTTAATCGAATGTTGTTATTACAGTGTCTCACCACCCGGCGGTGATTTTTCTGATCCTGTGACGTCAGCCACTCTTGGTATTGTTCAAGTATTTTGGGGTTTAGATAAGAAATTAGCCCAACGCAAGCATTTCCCTTCAGTCAACTGGTCTTTAAGTTACTCAAAATATCTCAAAGTATTGGAACCTTACTATGAATCGACTGAACCAGATTTTATCTCTATCAGAGATAAAACTAAAGAAATCCTTCAAAAAGAAGAAGATCTGTCTGAAATCGTCCAGCTGGTCGGAAAGGTATGAATGAGGTCAATTTATCTATATACATTATATGAAACTTCATTAAAACTTATTTTTACTAACTAAAACTAGAGTGCACTTGGTGAAGCTGATAAAATCACTTTGGAAATTGCGAGAATCATAAAGGATGATTTCTTACAACAAAATGGTTACTCAAGTTATGATCGTTATTGTCCATTCTACAAGGTAATATTTGTTAATTTATTATTCATATTTGATTTTTTTTTTGAATTAAACATTTAAAAAGAAAAATTTTTTTTTTATTTCCTCATCAGACTAATTGGTTACTTAAGAATATGATTGGTTTTTATAATGCTGCCACTCACGCTGTTGAAGTTACTAATAATGAAATAACGTGGGCTAAAATCAGAGATTCTATGGGTGATCTTATGTATAAGCTTAGTTCTATGAAATTTGAAGTAGGTTTTTTATATTTTGTTACTTTTAAAAAAGTAAACATTCTTTAATACTAACATAATTGAAAATTGGCAAATATTAATCTCATAAGGACCCTGCTGAAAGTGAGGAAGTTCTTCGAGAACGTTATCAACAATTGCATATAGAAATTCAAGAAAGGTTTCGACAATTACTTGAATAGGAAGGAAGATTGGACATTTATAAGATTTCATGGATTAATCATTTACTTTAGTTATTTATTTAGAATTCTATTTATAATTTCACCTTTTGAGTCGTTTCTTTTTTAGGGAATTTTTTTTTCATAAGTTGCATCTATTATTCTTATATGTATTATTAGCATCAATATACCATTTTATTTAATGAATTGATTAAATTATTCTCCTTTACTTTAAATAAATCTTTAATAATTAATGATTTATATATAATATGTATGAAATCTGGATTAATTAAAATATATTAAACTCTATTTATTCTAAATTTAAATTTAATCTACTGTGATACCCTTGGTTCTTAAATCATTTTTTGCTATTTGAATTTCCTATGTATAAAGTTTATAATGCTTTTTAATCACAAATGAGAAAATCCAAAGATTACAGATAGATATATATATAAATATATAAATTACCGTCATTAATTCACGGTAAGCATCTTCACAATCTCCGAAAATATAAACATGATATCCAATATTTCCAAGGGAATAAGCACCAAATGTAACAAGCGCCCACCAAGGAAGCTAAGAGAAAATAAATAAATAAATAATATAAACCTCTTAAAAGATATAAATATATCCACTCTTACCACAGGTAAAATATCTTCTTGTACTATTTCAGGAAGAGGAATTATTTTAAATAAAAAAATAATGTAAATTGTAAAAATCACACCAAGAAAACTTGCGGTTTGCGTAGCTTTTGTCATTTTCTTTTTTTTTCTTATTTTCTTAGAAAATAATGGTCAAATTTATATAAATCTGCCAAAGATCGATGAAACGTTACACGTGATCGAATTAAACTAATTAAGCTATATAAAGATTTTGAATGTTAGAATCATTTTGTCCATAAAATAAATAAAATAAGAAACAAATTATTTTTTTATTTTTTATTTTTTTTTTTTTTCCCCCCCAAATAATGGAATTTTATCAAGGATTATCACTTGATTTTAGCCATCTATTGGACGAGTCTGACGACTATGACGTTATCATTTATGCTGGTAAAGAACCAAATGTCAAAAAATTCCACGCGCACACGGTTATTTTGCGTGCGAGATCCCCTTACTTTCGTAGAGCCCTGTCAAGAGATTGGGCTCGAAAAGAAAACGGCTCAATCGTATTTCAGAAGCCGAACATAGCACATGAAGTGTTTGACGTCATTCTGAAGTTAGTATGTTTGTTCTGAGGAGTTTACACGCATCTGTAGTATATTCATTTATGTACTTTCCTTTATAGATACATTTATAGTGGCACCGCAGATTTACTTGCACAAGAAGGTGGTATTATCCTCAACCTTTTAACTGCCTCCGACGAATTAAATCTTCAAGAATTGATCGTTTATGCGCAAGATCATCTTATTCAACAAAAATCTGACTGGTTGCAAGAAAATGTGATACAAGTTTTGCATACTGTTGGATATTTAGAAGCTTGTAAAGATTTACAAAATTTTTGTTTGGGTTTGATTTGTCAAGATCCTTATTGGTTATTTGAATCAAATAATTTTTGTTCATTGGACGAATCTGTTCTTGTACCTCTTTTAAAACGCGATGACCTTTTAATGGAAGAAATTGAAATTTGGGATCACTTAATTGAGTGGGGGATCGCTCAAAATATATCATTAAATGAAAATATTTCAACCTGGACTCCTCAAAATTTCGAAACATTGAAAGGTATTTTAGAACATTGTATACCTTTAATTAGGTATTTTAATATTGATTCTAGTGACTATTGGGATAAATTGAGACCTTTTAGACAGATTTTACCAAGTAAATTACATGAAGATCTTTTGCAATATTATTGTAAGCGAGGAAAGATTAGTCAAACGGATACACTTATATTATCACTAAGGAAGATTGGTATTCAATCAAACATTATAAAGTTCAAACATATTTCCTTAATAACGAAATGGATTGACAGAAAGGAAGGACGTGAAACGAATTTGGAAAAGTCCAAATATAATTTTAATAGAATTCTTTGTGGTTCAAAAGATGGTTTTACCGCCGCTACTTTTCATAAGAAATGTGATGGCCTTGGTCCAACTTTGGTTATAATTAAAGTGAAAGAATCCGGAGAAATCATTGGGGGATATAATCCAATAAGTTGGAGAGGATCAAATAATCTAGATAGTAGTTGGTCGGCTCCAGCAACATGGACTGTTTCACAACGTAGTCGTACTTCTTCTTTTGGTAGTTTTTCAAGGTCTAATACCTACGAAGTAGGACCTTATCAAAGTACTCCCGACAGTTTTATATTTTCGTTAGGTGATGGGAAAGATCTTTTGAATGCTAAAATTAGTCGAATTATTCAAGATAATATGTCTGTTGCTGTTTTTTCATCTCCGCGACATGGTCCTTGCTTTGGTCAAACAGATTTACGAATGAATGATAATTTTAATGAGGCCGAAACTTGTACATGTCAATGCTACGATTACGAAAGTGAAATAACTGAAAATCATAATTTTTCTGTTGAAGAATATGAAGTATTTCAGGTTATAAATAAAGATATACCTGAATCTTCAAATCAGGCTTCAACCTCACAAATGCTTCCAAGACCCGAGCTTACAAATTACCCAACTGCTTGGTAAGAAGAAAAGAAACTAATTTTTTAATTTACAATTTTCAACTCAAATTTTTTAATCATATACCATTTATTTTATTATGTTTGATATATTCAGGGGAGAATTCATGCATTTTTGAAACTAGTATTTAATCATTTTTAGTTTGCTGGAATTATTGATGTTTGATTTATACAATTTATTAGTATATATGTAAAATAATGATTCGGATTAAGTTGTAAAAAATTGATGATTATTTTTGCTTATTACAAAATTTTATGTATAAATTTATAAGTTATTTGCAAAATATATGATTATTTAATATTTGAAATCATTTTATTCTTATTTTTATAGTTTTTTTTACTAATTTTATCAAAATAAATCAAATATTTGATTATAAATATTTGAATTATATTAATCACTAATCAAAAAAAAAAAATTAAAAAAATACTTATAAGTGAAATTATTTTTTAAAGTTTTTAAACAAATATTAGTAAGAAAAAAGATATTTTAAAATTTTTAAAGTAATATTTCAAATTCAGAAGTAATTTTTATTAGCAAATTATATCTTTAAATTTAAATACAGATTTTATTAAGTTTAAGATTACTTTTATTAAATAAATTACATTTTTAAATTTTAAATATTATTTTGAGTAAAGTAATTTTATATTTGAAATTTAAAAATAATTTTTATTAAAATATAGTAAATTAAGTAAATTAGTAAGAGGAGTGACACATATCATGTCATTATTAGAGAGGAAAATATTAAATATCTCATCTTTCATGTGATTATATGTCTAACCAATCAGAATAATAAAACAAATCTTATTATGATTTATTACTGTATTATAGATCAAATTTTTTATCAATTCAAAAGAAAATAAAATATGATTTATTGTCTTAAACTTTGCATAATCTTTACAACCTTTACAATAATCTTTTACTTCCTACTAGCATAAAAGTAAAACTATTTCACATTCACCTTCTTACTTATTTTTCGAATATGCTTCCTGGTTATTTAAGTTTTGAAATTGTATATTTCATATAGATACAACAGAAAAATCATCAATAGAATTAGTAAGTTGTCTTTTTTATTTGATTAGTCGTTCTCTTCTTCTTGGATGTTTACTTTTCTTATGCAGGATAACGAAGGAAAGAGTCAGAAAATATACATTGCAATCAGAATAGCAGAGACAATTATAAGTACTTGAATTACAGTAGCAATCATAAGTTTCTGACCGCCTGTGATCGTCTAAAATTATTATATAACTACCTCTTAAATTTTTCAGAAATATAATATAACACAATACATGATCACCTATAAATTTATAAGTGTTAATGATACAAAAAAAAAATTTAGATGATCATCAAACTTTTGCTTGAAAAATGGAACTTATTTAGAGAAACGATATGAAATTGTCTTTTTATGTAAGCATCCAGCTGATCCAAAGTTTAGTTTAGATTTATTGCTAAATGGGTACATTATAGTAAGTCTACAGCTATTTATTGGGTTAAAAGATATCATAAAAATCAGGACCTAAGTACTTCAGAAAGATCGAAACAGCTTTGTATAATATCTGTGAAATAAAATGACAAGATTATAAAGATGGCAGAGAAAGAACATAATATAACAGCCATTCAAATACAAGAAAAAATAGAAAAAAGAGGTGTTGGACTTAGTGTAGAAATAGTAAGGTGACATTTTCGTAAATCTGAAGGAAAGTTAATAATAAAATTTCTAAATCTTTGCTTAAAAAAGACTATTGAAAGAAAAGGTTACAATGGGCAAAAAAATATAAGAATTTTGATTGAAATCAAGTTATTTTTACAGATGAGAGTACATTTCAATTATATATATCAAAAAAAAGGTTTGGTAATTTCCTGGTAGAAAAAAGTGTTTTGTTCTGTTAAGCATCCACCAAAAGTTCATGTTTAGAGATGTTTTTCTGCTTCTGGATTTGGTAAGCTATTTTGCTTTCAGAGGAACCTTAATGCTGAATTTATATATACTAATTATAAGCAAAGTCTTCTGGCTTTTATTTCTAAACTTTTTGGTGAAGGTAACATAGATTGGATCTTATAAGAAGATAATGATCTAAAGCATCAATCGAAAATCGTAAAAAAATGAAAGAAAGAAAATGATATTGAGATACTTTCTTGACCATCAATGTTTTCAGACCAAAATCTATAGAAAACATTTGAAGGTTAATGAAAATTAATATACAAAAAAAAAATTCAATCAATTAGAGGGTTAAAGGGAGAACTTATAAAAGAATGGAACCAATTATTATCTGTACTTGCCGCAAATTTGATAGCTAGCATAAAAAGGTATACAACTGCATTTATAAAGTCAGATGATGACTATATAATATATTAATTTTAATTAGTTAGTTATGTATTTTTTAAATAAAAAAAAAATTTTTAAATTTACTTACTTGTAACTAGAGTTAGAGGCAATTAGATACTTATAACCGCTACTGTAATAGAAGGATAGTAGGTATTATATTCAGGTATTTAAGCTTATTATAATATTCTAATATATGGAGTGATATTCATCTTTTTCTTTTATTACAGGTAGGAGAAATCCATCATTTTTCACAAGAAAAATGGCTGCTTCTTCGTAATATTTAGGCGAACAATAAGAAGAATCTCTGCATTTTTAATATTAAGTGAGTATTGATATATTTTGGTATGACTTTCTAACCATTGTCAAGGTACTTCCGATTTGTCAGTTTTTTTTTTCAGATCTGAAAAATATAACATTACTGAACAGAGGGTTTTTAGATCAATATATTGTATAGTCACTGGCTTTCTATAAATTAAATCATGTTTTCAAAGAGTACATAAAGCTTCATTGGTATGATGAAAATTCTTTATTGTAAGCTTCAGATCAACTATCTGGCCTTGAAAATTGAAATGAGAACCTTGTTTATCGATTGACAATGTTATACCAACTAGTTTTTAAGAGAGTATTAACATATTACATTCTACAGGATTATATGCTGATTGACCAGATGCATATATTTGAATAGAAAGATAATTAAGATCGAAAGTACAAAATATTCTACAATATTGAAAAATGTTCTTCATATAATAAGAGTTTTCATCTTGATCTTTATCGACTAAAAGAATTCAAATAGATTTGATCTGGATATCAATTTTTAATATTCCATCAAAATAATTGTTCGAGTTAGTGAATTCAAATCACTCATATAGATAATTGAACTTGTACCAACATGATATTATGAGCATATTAAAATCAAAAGTTACTCATTATAAAGAGTATTATTTATATTGCCTAGATTAATGAGTAAATAAACTGATAAAATAAGCTTTTACTGCATACTAATCAGAAAGTTATGATCAGATAGGATAACTGGCTCTTTAAAACTTTGAATAGTTTGAAAAGTTTTTTCAACTATAGGAATACTAAGAGAAATCTTAGCTTTATCATCTTTAAAAATAATAACAGAATAGGTTAGAAATAGGATTGCAAATTGTTTTACTTCTTTTATAGATATATAAGACAATAACATTTATTGATATGCTTATTTCTTTCATTTTATGAAACAAATGCATTTGCAATAATGGCTGGGTGATTATGAATCTTTGCTGCTCTAGTATTTAATCGAGATAATAACAAATAATTATTAAAAGTAGCACAAAAAAATATTTATTATATTTTAAATTAAGAGATATCAAATTATTCTAACTTGAATGACTTCTTTTCTTCTCTTATTGTCTGTAACTTTGAATTTAATACTTTCATGTATATGCTCATATAAATTGGGATGCTAAACCAAAAAAGATGGATGACCAGGTGAATCATATTTTATTACCTCCTGATGTTCTTGCAGAAAATTTGCTTTTTTTACCCTGCTTTTTTATTGGTATTCTATATGACATTTTAATTTCTTAATCTTGCTATCTTTATCTTGTAAAACTTGCTTGAGGATTATCATGCATTCTATTATACTATACTAAATCTTCAAGTTAAAAGTAAAATTATAAGATCATTGAAGTTTAGCAAATTTTAAATTGACTGCATTAATAGTTTCAGCAGCTTTTTTTGTGCAGCAGCATTAGAAGATATAGTAATATTAGCTATAATATTCTCTTCAATTGTTCTTTGAAGGACTTGATTGGTCTGAGTGAATTTTAAGCTTTGAGATAAGCCAGATCATGTACTACTAATTCACAAAAAACCTTGTATTAGAATTAGAGTTACTAAGTATTTTCTGATTTTACTTTCAATATCTTTTTAAGATTTATGTTAAATCTCTTTTCATGCATCAGTATATTCTGTATATAAACTAACTTTTAGGTATATAGGATTTTTTTCGTTCACTATACGATAATATCCAAAAGCATTGTAAAACTTTTGATGTTTATTTGTAAATGTCTTATAAATATAAAACTTATTATATTTTGAAGTAATTAAAAAAGTTTGTATGGTAAAAAGGTTTTGGATAAAAAAATCAAGGTGTGATTGTAATGTGATTATATAGGTGCAATTATAATGCAGTTATATAGATGCAATTATATAGATATGATGAAATATAACTATTATAAATTACATGCAAATAATTTCATATTTTTTTTTATTACATTTTATTAAAAAATAATGAAAGATAACTTTATTAAAGAATCCTTAATAAATACTAATAAAGATTTTCATTTATAATGTAATATTTAAATAGTATAAATATATTTAATGATGATTGGCTATTTGTATAATCACATGATAAGTCTCACAAGAAGGAGAAGGAAGAGAAGTAATATAGTAACTTATAATAACGTGATATATATCACTCTTCTAAATACTCTTTAAATTTAAATTAGATTTTATTATTATTATAAAAATATTAGTAAATATATTTTAAACTTAAATGTAAATTTTTAAGAAAATATTAATAAATTATATTTTTAAATTTTAAAAGTAATATTTATTTAATAAAAATAAGTATTTAAACTTTAAAAGTAATTTTTTATTAAAAAATATTAGTAATTCATATTTAAAATTTCAAAAATAATTTTATTTATATAACTATTTTATTAATATTATTTAATTACTTAATGAAACTTGATTGCTTTTATATACCAATAATCAGTGATGTTGAAAGATTAAATACACCCTTGAAAGTACTTTGAAGGATTAGAAGTATAATTCTCTAATAAATTTATTTGGATTAGAAGCTTTTAATCAAATTTTATACTATTAAAAGCATAAAATACACATCACTGCCAATAATTATTCTACTAACATTATTTAACTACTTAATGGTACTTTATTACTATGATACTCAAATAATTATCCTATCAACATTTTCCAATTTTTAATAGAACTTAATTATTCTAAAACTTTAATAACAAATTTGAATTAATTAAAAAATTTTAAATTTAAATTTAATTTAATTTTTTTAAATTAAATATTTAAATATCTAAAATTTTAATAATAATTTCAAATATTTACATTTTTTTTTTATTATAAAAAAAATTTAAATATTTGAAATAAAAATAAAAAAAATAAACTAATTTTTTAATGTAAAAAAAATAATTTTTTTATTTTATAATATTTATTAAACAAAATTTATATTTATGCATCTTTATAATATTAAATAAAAAAAAATCATAAACTATTAAATAATAAATATTATAATGTTAGATAATAAATATAAACTATCATAAAATAAAAATTTTATTATTTAAATAGTTTATAATAAAATAAATATATCTATATAAAAAATTTATATATACAATAATTTATTTTATAAAAAACTATTTTATAAGATCTAATATTATAAAAAAACTTTTTTTTTTTGATATTAATACCTATAGAAATTATATATTTATATATAATTTATATAAACATTAATAAATTAATATAAATTTAAATATTTGAATTATATATTTGATTAAATTCAAATTTAGATTCAATTAATTTATTTAATTAAATTTAAGTTAAATTTAAATCAAGTATAAAATAATCTAAAATAATTAAATAAAAATATTTTAAAATTTTAAAGATATTTTATTAATATTTTCATAATAAAAATTATATATAAAATTTTAAACATATTTATTTTTATAATTAAATTATAAAATTTAAATTTAATATTTTATTAACCTAATATAAATAAAAATAAATTTATTTAATTATTAAAATCAAATTTAAATAATTAAGATTTTAATTAAAAAATTAATTTAGAAAGTTTATTAGAAAAATAAGATTTTGGAAAATTTTTGATTAGAATTAAGATCTTATTATATTTTAATCTAATAATATTAAAAACTAAAATACAAATAAAAAAAAAATTTTTGTTAAAAATTTTTTAGTTTTCATATTTATCAAATAATTCTATTAAATCTATTAAATTTTTTCTTTTTAAATATATATTTTATTTATTATTTATTATATGATTAGAAATATATTAGTAATTATTTATTATTTATCATGATTAAAGTAAAAAAATAATATAAATTTATATAATATTAAAATTTTTGATTATATATATTTTTTTTATCTATTTATATAATAAATACAGAGGGTAATTACAGATATCCAAACGATTAATTAAACTATTTGAATATATTTATTATATTAACTTTTTTTTTAAAATAAGCAAAAAATTTATTTGTTCTGAATATTTCCAATATATTTTATTAAAAAAAAAATAAAAAACTAATACTTTGTTGAACCACCTTCAGTTGCTATACATGCTTGAATGCGACGGGGCATACTTTCAACCAAATTTTGAATATACTCAAGTGGAATTGAACGCCAAGCATATTTTACCTTACGTTCTAAATCTTTCACATTTTTAGGTTGATTAGGCAAGTTACGAAGTTTCTTATCAACTTCATTCCAAAGATTTTTAATAGGATTTAAATCAGGGCTTTGTGCAGGCTAGGGTAGCATGGAAATCTTAGAGGCATTATGAACATCAGCGGCAATCTTTGCTCGATAAGGTGAGGTATTATCCTCTTGAAAAATTCTTTGTTTGCGAGGAACTAATTTGTAAATTAAAGGAATAGCATACCTCTGTAACACTTTTGCATATCTTTGTCCTGTTATAGATTCACGAAGAGGAACAAGAGGTTCCAGCTCATACTATGAAAAGCATTCTCAAAACATTCAACTGGGACTGTGCTTTATTGTAACAGTTAAACAAGAAAGGTCAAATTCTTCTTCTAGTGTACGTCATACACATAAGCTACAACCTTGTAAAAATTGGCTAAATGTTAATTCATCAGACCATATAACTTTCTTCTATTTTGCAATTGTCCAATCTTCTCGTTCCAATGCCCAAGCCAATCTTTTTTCTTCATTATTTTCAAAAATTAATGGTTTAGAGCGGGCAACACACGAATGTAAGCTGACTTTTTTAAGAGTCTGATGAATTGTAACAGTTGAAACTTTCTTTTTTTTTAGTCCTAATTTTTGAATTTTTTTAGTGGTAAGGTGACGATGCTTCGAATTTTGTGTAATAATCTTTTTGAGTGAAGATTGTGCATTTGAATTAAAAAGTGGCTTCAGGCCACAATATTTTTTTGGTATTGCAGAACCAGTTTCTTTAAAACATTTTATCACATCATGGACAAGTGTTTTACCACATTGTACAATGTCAGCAATTTTTTGATATGAATCACCTCGTTTGTGACCGTAAAGAATTGCCCATATTGTTCAGCATTCAATTCTTTTATTTTAACTATTTTTATTCAAAAGAAAATTATTTGTTATTATTGTGATCGACATCCATTTATATTCTAAACAAATGCTTAAATTAAAAATATATGTAAATATATAAACAAAGCAAATAAACAAAAAATACTTATCGTTTGGATACCCGTGATCACCCTCTGTATGTCGAATAGAGTGGTTAGTGGTAAAGCAATAAGTTATTGTTCAAAATATAAGGTAAAGTAAGAGAGGTAGGCCACCCTTGAGATTTCTTTAGGCGACTGTTGTAGTTGATTTTTAAGGGTGTGAGATTGCTTTTGAAATAAATCAACTTGAAAGACCCTATTTGTAGGAATTGCAAATGTATAAGTGCCAAAGCGAATGTTAGCGGTGAAAAGGTTGCAGCCAGTACATTTGAAGAGCTGGCTAATATTATCATTATTTGTCGAGTATACATAATGTTGACAAATAACTTGATTATCAGTCGGGTTTTTGTTGATGATTTGGCCAAATGAAGGGTTATTAATTGTTAGATTCTATGAAGTGATAAATTCTTTTTTACGGTCATTTAAAGAGGATAAATTGATTACAAAACTATAATAAAGTAAAAGAGAAACTAATCTAAATTCTGGCTTGAGAAGTCACTGAATGTTATTTTCTAAAACAATATCTGCCAGTTGCTTAAAAAAAGTTTGTGATCCAAAGTATTTAGAGTGATGATTAAAGTCTCTAAGTAGAAAGTCAGCCTTTGTATCTGGTTCGACCCTTTAAAGTATATATGATAAATCTCATGCAATGTGCCTTGTGAAATGCTTTAACAATTCAGCCCTCTATAGAGTTCTAGATGAGTCGAGTTAACTCACGAGTCAGATAAGCTGAGTTGAGTTCAAATCAAGTCAAGTTTGTGTTTTTTTGACTTGATTTGTGAGTCAAGCCAAATTCAAGTTAAATTAAATATTTAACTTGACTCAATTTAAACTTGACTTAATTCGAGTTGACTCGAGTTGACTTGAACGATAAAAAAATTGTTCAAGAAGAATAATAAGAAATTGTTTGACTTGAACAATAAATAAATCGTTCAAGAAGAATGATAAAGAATCATTTGCCTTGAATGATAAAAAAATCGTTTAAGTCGAATGATAAGGAATCGTTTGACTTAAACGATAAAAAAATCGTTCAAGAAGAATGATAAAGAATCGTTCAAGAAGAATGATAAAAAGAATCGTTCAACTTGAATGATAAAAAAATCGTTCAAGAAGAATGATAAGGAATCGTTTGACTTGAACAATAAAAAATCATTTAAAAAGAACGATAAAGAATCGTTCGCCTTGAACGATAAAAAAATCGTTCAAGTCAAACAATAAGGAATCATTCGACTTGAACGATAAAAAAATCATTCAAGTTAAATGATAAGGAATCATTCAACTTGAATGATAAAAAAATCATTCAAAAAGAACGATAAGAAATCGTTCAACTTGAACGATAAAAAAATTATTCAAGAAGAACGATAAAGAATTATTCAAGAAGAACGATAAAAAGAATCATTCGACTTGAATGATAAAAAAATCATTCAAGAAGAATGATAAGA
>CAJVPP010000356.1:0-35024 GCA_910592005.1 Funneliformis mosseae | reverse complement strand
CTATAACGAATTATTCGTTATACATTCCGCATAATTCGTTATAGCGTTAACGAAGATTCTTATAATGAAGTCCTGATCGGCTGGATCGGCAACTTCGTTATATCGAGGTGTGACTGTAGTCTTACACTTTATTTTTGATTAATATATATTAGTAAAAAATTTAAAAATGTAATGCATTATAATTTTTGTAATCAATAACAATAGTTTACTATTATTTTTTCTTAATAAAAAATTTGATACAAATTTTAAAAGATTATATTGTCTTAACAAATAAAAAATTAGTAGCACTAATAAACTGTATTATTAAAAGCAATTATTGATAAAATAATGAATTTTAATGTATTTTAAAAATTGTTTAAATTTTCATGATATATATATTTAAAAAAAAAAAATAAGGAGATATTTTTATTTGTAATCCTAAAAATCAGTTTTAAATAAAAGATAAATAAGTTTTTTTAATTAACTTATTTTTATTTATATAATAATTAATATTTTTATTTTATTAGAAAATGATTAATAACTAATATAATATCTAACTCATCTCTAACTAATTGATTATCTAAAATAATATGAAGAAATTTATTATCATTACAATCATTTTTATTTTTACAATTATTTTTATCATCTTTATATACTAATTATAACTTATAAATAATTTGAAGCTTAACCTTTTTCTAGTAAAAAATAAAAATAAAATTTATATGTAATTATTATGAATTACTATTTTGTGTAACTTTTTCTTATTTTAAATAATTAAACTTTTTAGATTTTAAGCTTTTAAGTTAAATTATCTAATAAAAAATTTTATCAGATATTGAAATTAGCTAAAAATTCTTTTATCAGTTAATAACTATTTAAAATATTTATTAACCAGTTAATTAACTAATTAAATTAACTTTAATCAATATTATAAATTTGACTTGAGTTAAATAATATTGTGTAATTATAAAAATTTTAATTCTGGTCAGAAATTAAATTCATTTATTTTAATTGATTAAAAAAAATCTTTAAATTAACTGATTTTAACTTTAAAGATAAAATTTTGTATAAAATTGTTATAAATCTTAATAATACAATAATTAAGATATTAAAGTCAAATTGGATAGGTATTATATTTTCTTTTAATAGATAAATTAATATTTGTAAATAAGAATTAATAGAAATAATTCTTGTATTTTCTAATGGATAACTTTATTTAAAAAATAGTAAATATGTCAAAAAACTGCTAATATTTTTTAAAATGAAAAAAATAATCACTAGTATCAGAGAACTTGATTTAATAATTTTGACTATTATTATAAATAATGCATTAATATTTAATACTGTACAGTAAGTAAATTTATATTTTTTATTTTATTATTATTTAATATTAAAATTACTTAAAATCAATTTCTTTATATTATAGATTATATCTTCAAATTCAATATTAAAATATTAATTTTTACCATATTTGCATATCAAATAAACTTATATAAGAAAAATTCCAAAGTATCATTAAAATTTAAAATAGTATTATCTCAAATTTTAAAAATAGCAGCATATTTTAAAATGTAAATATTTAACAAATTTATGAAAATATATTCAGTCTATAATTTCTAAAGATACATAATAAAACAGTTATATTACTGTAACAGGATTGGATTAACGAACGTGGCGCAACATATTGCAGATTTAAATGTCAGACATATTTGATATATTTGATATACCGAACATATTTAATATAATTGATATCTTGGACATATCGGACATATAAGATATATTTGATTTATTTGATTTATTTGTTATATTCATCTATGTATTAATTTAGTATAAATAGAATCATGTAAAATAGTAGTTCGCTTTTAGTTCAATTTTAGTTTTCCTTTAGTCCTGCTTTTGGATACACATCTAGTAGTTCTTGTAGAGGTGCCTGACCTAACATTCCACTTAGTACTTTAACTCTTTGATTTCTTTTCATATTATTTCATATTTTCTTATTTTTCTATTATTATCTCATATTATTATTATTATTATCATTATCAATAAACATATTATTATATCTTTGAATCAATCGAGTCGCTTTGCTTTTAGTCTTATCGTGAATACACTATCGTGTAGATTCTAAATTTTGAGTTAAACTAAATTGAGTCACTACGTAAACTTAAAAGAATCACCACTCGAACACCCCGTCTAATTGTCGTAATTCGCAAGGATTGCACGTTAACATTACTAATTATACATATTTAATAGTAACTAAAATTACTTTGCAGATATATTTTATATTTTATTTATTTATTTATATTATTTTATAAAAACTAATAGTCATATAGTATGTCTAATGATCAGCATTTTTAAATAATTAATTATAAGATTAATAAATTATATTATCTTACATTATTATAGTAATAATATAAAAATTATATAGATAAGTATAAAATATTTTTTGTATTACAGTTAATTAAGTAAGTCTAATTATATTTTAAAAATAATTATTTTTATTTTTGTTTTTACTTTTTTTATAACTATTTTATTTTTTAAAATAAATATTGATAAAATTTAAATAAAATTAATTAATAAAAAGTGCTAGCATTTCTTTTGCTTTAATTTTACAGAAAAAGATGTTTAATTATTAATTAAATTAAAATTTTATGATTTAAAAAAAAATAAAAACTTCTTTAATAATGATTCTAACAATAATTCTAATGCAAGCTAAAAAATTTTTTAATAATAAAGTATTTAATGAGTTATTTAAAACTAAACAATTTATATTTAACCAAAAAAATATTTTAAAACACCAATAGAGCTTAAATAAGAAAATATAATTAATTATAAAAATAATAATTATCAAGATAATATTGAAAAACTCTTACCTTCACTATTACTTTCACTATTACTATTCCTTCTTTCATTAATATTAATAGAAATTCTACTTTTATCAATACTAATGGAAATCTTATCTTCATTAATACTAATAGAAATTCTATCTCTTACATCTATTAAAAAATAAAGCAAAATAATTTGTAAAATAAAATCAACAACTTTATCATTATATATTCTTATTAATTTAATAAATAATAAATTATAAACTTGTAATAAAATGAAAAATATCAAAAATATTTTTTAATTAGTTAACGTTTGATAAATTTATATAATATAATAATATAATTTGAATTAGCTTAATTAGCATAAAAGTATGTATATAACATTTTAACTATAATTAAAAGAACTATAATTTTAAAGTAAAGCAAATACAAAAAAATTTAATAAAGTGAAGTTAGATAATGTTGACATTTGTTTTACTGTAAAACTTTTATTTTTTTGATTGTAAAATTAGCTATAAGAAATATTATGAAATATTTGAAAGAAATATTCAAATATTTTATATCAGACTCTTTACCTATAATTTATTGTATAAATATTAAGAAATTATTAAATAAAATGTTCATACATATTAGTTTTAGCAATTAATTTTTTATATATTTCTTCAGAAACATTCTCTTTGAAATATATATATATTATAATTCAAGAGATAATCATAATAATAATAATATTTCTGAATATATTATTTCAAATTCTACAAGAATTATTTATTCTTTATTTCAAATATCTAGTTTTTTTTTAATAATGTTAATGCATTTAAATTAAATGAAAAAATTTATTAAATCAGAATCAAAATAATATTAAATAAAAGAAAATTAGTATTAAATTAATACAATTTTTGAAAAGTTGTATTAGCAAGAAAATCAGAAATATAACTGTTAAGCTTCTTTTAAAATTATTATGCAATCTTTTTAGCATGTTTAATTAGCTTTTAATAGACTGTTAAGTGAAATTTTTAAAAAAATAGTTATCTTAAATATTAAATCAAAAATCTAAAAATGTTCTTAATTATAAATATATAAGATCTTAGTAATATAAAAAGGAAAAATAGCCAAAAAAAATAAATTTATTTTTATATAGAAGCAGTCAATAGAAAAGAGAAAAATCCATTTTTTTAGTTAAAATTTTTTTTATTGATTCACTTTGCTAATTATGATTATATGAATAAAACTAGTTTAATAACTAAAATTACTTAAAATTTGTAGATTTATTTTCTTTCTATTAATCATCTTTTATATGCTAAATATGATTTTTAGGTCAAAATATATTTAGATTTAATATTAATTTATTTTTATTTTTTTCAGCTATTTTTTTCTTTCTATTACAAATATTCTATATAACTAAAATTACTACTTTTTATTTTAATTATTATTGATATGATATTATTTTTCTTAGTATTTAATTTAAATAAGTAATGCTAATTTATCTTAAAAGCTTTGGCTATTTTTGTTATTTTAAAAACTTTTATTAAATTTTAATATTACTAATTATACTGAATAGTATAAAAATAATTAGAGAAATAACAGATAATTAAAATTAATCTAATGAAAAGATTATAAAAAAATTCTGATATATAAAATATAGCTATTATTGATAATATTGATTTTAAAAAAAAACTTTTAAATACTAAAAAACAGTTTTAGAAACTGTTATTAAATCTAAAGTATAAGTATAATAAAAGAGACTAACTATATATTGACTTAAATTTTGAGCGAGTGAACAAATAAACAAATATAAATATATATAGTGCTTTACTATTGCTTTGGACTAATAATAATATTTTTGATACTATTTATAATAGTTCTTATATAACTCTTAGAATAGCATTTAAATTATAATTCCAATTTTTTTAAAAAATATTTATGATATAAAATTATTAGATTTTTACTAAACTTTTAGTATAAATAATAAAATAAAGATATGTTAGACATGTTTGATAAAATTATTAATGATTTTAAATGAAAATAGATAAATCTTTTATAATAAAAAATTGATATATCAATTATTTATCACAGAATTTTAGTAAAGTAAAATATAAATATTTTAAGATTAATTGAAAATAATAATATTAAATGCAGAAAAATTTTAAATACAAATAAATGCATATTTTAATCTACAAAAATCTATGTAAATGATTTAAATTTACATATATATATTAATGATGAATAATGCAATTTCTAGAATATTTATTAAATATATAAGAAATAGTTATTTTTTTACATTATCAATAAAGCAATTGACCAATCATAATGAAGTCATGTAGATGATGCAATATAACAATCTCTTAATCTAAATTTCTGAAAATACTGAATATTCTACGAATTCTGAAAATACAGGAGATTTACATAATTCTAAAGATCTTCTAAATACTGATAATAATTCTAATTTTACAAATTAAAAGAAGTCTAAGAATATTTAGTGTTATACTTATTTCTAATATTCTAAAATTTTATTATTATTTTTATTATATTTTATATTATTATTATTTTGTGTATATTTATTATTTTCAATATATTTATTTTACTTATATTTTATTTTACTAAATTAGTTAGTTTATAGCATAGTAATTAGTTAGCTGTGATAAAAGAAATTTTGTATAAATAGATAGACTTTTTGCTTATATTGTAAATTAACTCTTTTGTGAATATGAGTCTTAATATTAATAAAAGAATCATTTAAAATTTATATCTTTTGCCTCTTTGTGTCTTTATATAATCTGACGTGATCCTTATACAATATTTGTAATTGAGTTTGTCATCTGAATTCTTTAATTAAATTGTTTATAATCTCATCTTTTAAGTCTTCATACTTGATAGATTTGCTTAAGTCTAATGCGTAAATTTAGTAAAATTAAGAGTTAGGTAGATCTTAATGTCTTGATTGCAATAAGCTGCAATTAGAAAATTTTGAGTAAAGACTTGATAATATGACCACTTTGAGTTGAAGAATTCCACAATGACAACATTTAAATTTTTGAATAATAGTATATTTTAAAAGATATATAAATATACTAATTATTTTATTTTTAAGCTATAAAATTTTTAATCTAGCTAAAAAATGAATATAAATTTTTAAATAAACTAGATAAAGTAATTTATTATCATTTAACAATATATGTTTAAAATTTAATCTAAAGTAATATTATTATTGCTATTTGAATTTATCTAAAATCAATAATTTATATAAATATAATATAATGAATTCAGAAAGTAATGCAAATATTATTTAAGAATATGATATCTTTATTGTTAATGAGCATTAATTTTTAAAGCTCATATTAGAATTCAAATTAGTAATTATCAATTATAAAAGAATATTTTAGCTAACTTTTTAGAATTATTTATATTAACTAATAAATCTAATTATTCTATTTCAATTGCTTTTTTTCTTAGTTTAATTGCTTAATATTCAAAACTAGAAGAAAATTTTTAATTTATTATATTAGTTAAAATAAATAATGATATAAATTGAAAAAAATATTATTTTGCTAATGATGAAGTTTTTAAAACATTTAAAATTAAATTTATTAAATAAAATATAGTTAGAAATGTGATTAATACTAGTAATTTAAAATTACAATTAAGACTATATAAAGTAAAGAGATTGAATAGGTATTTTATTATCAGAATATTTAGATAATACTTATAAATTAATTGAAAATGAGCTATTAATTAGCATAAAGATATGTGAAATTTAGTAGATAAAATTTTAAAAATATTTAATAATTCTTATAATTATAATTATTATTAAAATTAATTATAAAATAATATTTTTATAAAATAATTTACTTTTGATAGTGTTATATTTTAATTACTATTTTTCTAATAGAATTTATGAATTAAATCTATATTCTTATAAGATGTAATATTAACACAAAAGAGTGATAAGGTTGAAAAAAAAAGTTAGGAGTTATATAATGAAAGACAAATGATTAAAATTCTAAAAGTAAAAATACAAAAAAAAAGTATAGTGATAAACTAATTATTAATTTATTTACATAAAATAATTCAATAAATAATTTGAAATTATTACAAAAAAAAGAAAGTAAGAGCACTGAGTTAAAAAACAATTATAAAATCTTTTGTTAAATCAGAAGAAATACTTAAATAATTTAAGTTATCAAAGATTTAGATGAAGAATAAAATAAATCATATGTTAATCAATATGTTTTGTGTCATAAAATCTGTAATTAATAAATAAACTTAATAAACTTAACCTTTTTGATTATAAATTTTATTAAAGTATTAAATTATTTTTAATAGTTATTTTAATATATATATAATAAAAAAATAATTTATTTTTTTATAGAAGAATATAGTAAGTTAGTTTAATAAATTTATTAGAATAGAAAAAGAATTAAAATTTACATACTTAAGTATTTTTTAAAAATAGTTATAAAGAATATAAGAATCTTGACTTTTAGTATTAAAAAAAATTTAATAATTAATAAAATTATTAAATATATATTTAAAAAGTAAATTAATAGATTTTATTAAATAAAAAATGAATAATATTAAGTTTTATTAAATATTGTCATTGGGTTTATTTTCGTTTATCTTAACGTTTAAGTTAAAAGGCTGTAGCAGTTGATTCTACATATTGGAGTTGACCTTAAGATTTTCTCTAAGTCCTACAGGTATCTGTTATACTTGAATCAACTTGGTAATTTATCACATCTTAGAATTTAAGATATGTTAGTTGAATTTGTAATGACGAACTTAATAGCAAGTTAGTGTAATGTATTACAATAATCCTAGTGAAGGACAATATTAAAGAGGAAAATAAATTTGTATAGATTTAGATTGATTCCTTTATTTATAATACTGAAACTTGTAAGTAACTTATAAATGAGTTAATTTACAACTTAAGCAAAAAACTATTCTATTTATATAAAATAAATTTGTTATGGCTAATTACTTGCTATGCTATAAATTAACTAAATATAGATATATATTTCAATAAAAATATACTTAATGTAATAAAAATAATATAAACTATAAAAATAATAAAAAGAAATAAAATAAATTACAGATGGTAAGGAAATTACAGACAAAATAGAATAAACAGGCTGTATAGAAAATACAGAAGAAACAGGCATAATATGTGAAACAGAAATTATTGCTGATTACTATTTGGCACAGCAGTGATATCGTCTAATGTGAGATCATTATTGATTGACAGATTCCATGTGATATTTGGAGTTGTAATTTCTTTTGTTGACAATATTCAAAATTTAAAAAACATATTATATAATAAATTTATTTTACAACATAATTAATAACTTTAAGTGATACAAAAATTTTTTATTATGATCAACATAACCTTATAAATATGTATCCTTATAAGATATTACAATTAATATCTAATAATTCCATTTCTTACATATTAATAAAATCCATTTTTCTTTTATATTATTATATTTATCATCAATATTATTTATAATATTTTGAGTATAAGTGACTAAATTATTTATAGTATATTAAAATTTACATTAATAATAATGTAAACTCTATTATTTATAGAATCACTAAAAAAAATTTTAAAATTAAAATTGATCAAGAAAATGAAATGTAATTAGTAAAAAAATGATATACCTAAGAATTATTAAAGCAAATATTTTTATTTAATAATATTTTAATTTAATTATAATTGATAAAATTCTAATTTTCAGATATGCAATTTATATATTTAGAAAGTATCTAATTATAGATATAGATAGATTTAAAAGAAAATTTTTTAAAAATGTTACTTTAAATAAATTCATAAATTCATTTTCATGTGTCAAATGTATTTTTTCAAGTGTATTTTAATTATATAAATTGACTATGTCACTAACCAAGATTTATTTTTAAATAATAAACCATTTTTTAATTAATATATTAATTATTTTATAAGATTAGCATACGACTAAAAAGAAAGAATCTAACACTCTATAAAGAACTAATAATATTATTATGCCTTTTCATTTCTATCATCTCTAATGTTATCATTTCTATCATCAAATGAATTCCCACGTTCTAATTTATCATAAACAATATTTTGTTTTCTATTTTGTTTTGAATCTTGATCTTTAATCCAAGTATAAAGACAAGTACCAAATAATATTAAAAAGATTCCACCGACACGACCAGTAGTTAACAAGTCACCAAAAATCAAATTCCCAAGAATAGTTTGTACAACCCCGCGAAAAGCTGAGGAGATCATATGAGTAACGGGTGAAGTTACTTTAATTTGAAGGAATCCTGCCACATTAATTAAAAAACCAAAGAATCCAGTAACCAAAATCCCAATTAAAAAGGTTTTTGATATGCCGCTAGAATTATTTTGAAATAATTCCGAATATTGATTTTGTTCTCGGAACAAAAATATTAATGGCATAAATGCAATAGCACTCAAAATATTATTATAATAAACCAAGTCTAACGTATTACCTTTTACCACGGTTAAACTTTTCTTAATGACAATAGCGTGCAACGCTGTTGAAATTGATGAACAAATACCAAAAATGATACCAACAAAAGAAATTGAAAGTCTTTCAGAAGATACACCGACAAAAAATCCAATACATACAACCAAACATGCTAATAAGATTTTATATGATGTTTTTTGTTTTAAAAACATAAATGAGAATAAAACTGTAAATGGAAGCACTAAAGCTCTTGCAACTTGATAAAAACTTGCGTCTACATATTGTAAACATATCGTATTAAAACTAAGTCCTAAAACATTTATTGCTATTAATGGTAATAATCCTATGCATTTTTTTTTTTCAAGTATTGGTAATTGTAATATACCGAATATACTGGAAAAATGTAATAGAATGACTGCCATTACTACTTGAAACCAAAGCAATGTGAAAGGCAAGGGGACTCTATTTAACACCCACTGTTGATGTTAAAAAAAATTGTGTTAATAGAATTTCTTGAACCTTCCCCTCCAAAAAATTAAGCATTTGAAAATTACCTTATTCACAAATACCATCGTTAATGCTGTTGAAATGTAAAATGATACTGAAAATATGACCATACCACGACTAACTGTCTCTTGACTTTTACTCATTTTGATTTTTGTCTACAATGAAAGGGTAAAAGATAAAGAATGCGGGAAAACTAACGCAAATTACACAATCCTGTTCAATTTATTTACCAATCAAATCATTGAATTTATTTTGCATCAAAATTGAAATTGAGCCATCTAGCCAATCATGATTATTTTTCAATAAATGATAATTTTTATTTAAAAGCAAACCAATTTTCAAATTTTTTTTAATTTTTTTTTTGCAAACAAAAAATTTGATCCGATTTTTATATGCTTTAAACTCTTTTATTTTCCCCCTTTTATTCCATATATGAGGTCATTTTATGACGAAATTAAATAATGATCGGCAAATTTTCCCATAGTACTCGTGCCATAGATGTTTGATGTAATAAGATCATCACGAGTTTTTTGAAATTTCAAATATTACTTAATTTAGAAGATAAACCGAGCATAACGATAAAACAAGCATTCGTTCGATACTTCTATTGTAATTTTTAACTTTTTTTTTTGGTCTAAAAAACATAATTCATTAAAAGTTCTTATTACAATAATGTCAAATGCAACTCATAAATCTATCGCTCAACTTAAAAAGGAAGCTATTGTTGCTTATGAACCTAATCATTTTAGTATAAAGCAATGGTTAAATTCAACAAACAAAATACTCGATGCGGTATGTTACTTTACTAATGTTGCTGAATAATTTGTATTATGAATTTTTTAACATTAGTTTTTGTAGGCAAAATTTGCAAAAGAAATTAACGAGAACAATGCCAATGAAACTATATATGTAAATAATATAAGAGCTACAAGGTAAGTTCTTTTCAGTTTATTTCAAAACTTTAAACGAGAGATTAATATCAACTAATACATACATACATACATATATATTTGTTCTTATTCAGTATATTATTAGAAATAATACCTAAACACAGAGATTATCATCATGAAATTCATAATCGAGTAGGATCAACTTATTCTGATTTCTTCAAATTAAGAAATGTAAGACTTTATTTATTTATTAGCATTTTGGTTTGTTTATTATAGTTATCAAATGTTAATTAATTAATTAATTAATTTTAGAGACTTGATGAGATTATGGCTGAAGCGGAAGAGGCGGCTAAAATATTGGAAGAAAGAGAACTCAATGAGAATATATTGGAGGGACAAAATGATCAGAGAAATTCGAATACTATATCATCATCATCATCATCTAACCCCATTCAAATGCCAATGCCTCAATTTTCACCAGCTAGGTCATCAAACTCGAATTCAGCATTAGATATATCAAATCATGGGTTCAACGGTCTTCCTCGTTCACCTGTTTATATAGTATCAGAAAATATGATTGGTAGTGTATCTTTAGATAATTCCTCAGATTCAATGATTCCAATGAATCCATCCGTTGCTGAAAGAGTAAAAAGTTTACAAAATAGAGGTTTAAACGTTGATAGGGTGCATTCAAATATCAATAAGTCGCTTGCTAAAGATACTTCATCTACGTTGAATGGTAATACTTCGACTTCTCCAAAATTATCAATGCCAACTCCGATTCCAACTCCTCCTACTTCGGTTCATAATGATAATTCAGTGCATAATAAAATATCATCTTCATCTACTACCTTGTCAACTGGATTGAATGCTCAACAATCCAATGTCGATCCTTTCCTTGATTTAAAGGTTTCGGATTCAATAAATGCTGGGGATCTGTTATCATTTTTTAAGAAAACTGATCACTCACCAACAATATTAATACTGGATGTTAGAAATAGAGAAGAATTTGATGCAGGACATATTAAAATTGATAATATAGTTTGCTTAGAACCACTCATTCTAGCGGAAGGGTTAGTAATTTAATAATTTTATTATCGTAATAGTTTAGATATTAATTCGCTTGAATTTTTTTATTTTTTGAAAAAAAAAACAACAAATTAGAATTTCTAGCATAGACTTGGAAAATAACCGTTTAATACTTTCTCCAGTAAAAGAACAAGCTTTATTCAAGGATCGTGATAAATTTGATTTAATTGTGCTTCACGACAAAGATTCGACTTATTATCCATCAACAGGAAAATTTAATTCACCTTCAGCAATTGGACGTGGTAATATTTTGTCACGTTTAAAGTCGGCGATTTATGAAAATGATTATCAAAAAAAATTACGAAGAATGCCTGTTTTGTTAAATGGAGGTTTTGAAGCTTGGAAACGTTTGGCTGGAGATAATTGGATTGAAAAATCTAATACTATTATTCAAAGTAATGGAATCGCCAATACTGATATTGGTGCTGAACCGATAAATGTACCATATAAAAACGACAAATCAAATAGAAACGGTTTTGTAATTTCAAATGATAATTCTTGGGTTGAAAATATCAATACAAGGTATGATTTCTTCTAATACATAAAAAGTTCTTTCACATTTTTATTATGTACTGATTATCTTAAGTGTATTACTAATCTGATTACCTTTTTTTTTTCGCATAATATTATTACTATTACTATTATTAAATAAGGCCTGTACACTCTCCTATTAAAACAAATGATATTGTTAGCAAAATACAAAATAATGAACCTATTAGCTCTGGTAGAGCTCCGTATATAACAAATATATTCGAGCTAGTGAGTAATGATTATTATTGTTATTATTATTTTCATTGTTTATTAAAAGTTATATTAATTATTTTTTTTTTTTATTTTTTTACTTCATCTCAGTTTCAAAATCCTTCTATTCAGTCGATGACTAAAAGTAACTACGTGGAACATTCATCAGATAATTCTACTATACACTTCCAATTGACGCATATCTCGAATAAACTTAGTTCAGAATTGTCAACTTCTCCAGAATTATCATCGATTTCTAACGAGACAAAAGTTAATCCTGAAAGCATTAATACTTCAAATTCATCTCAATCTGGTAGGAAATTACAACGTCGTGGAACTATATTTGATAATCCATATTATAGCTTTAGTGAAGTAAAAAATCCAAATTACGCAACTAAACCACCAAAACCCAGTCGCCAACCTCCACCAATCCCGTCTCCAAAAAAAACCTTTGCCTCAACCTCCTGAAACATCCTCGAATCGACAAAATACATCAATTCCTTCACTTAATAATAATGATTCTACACCGAGTCAGCATACTCCTAGCTTAGGACAAATGAGTATGCAACAAAGACCGTCCTCAAGTGCTGGTCATCATCAACGATTACCAACTTCTGATAGTAGCTTTTCTCAATTAGGATCAGGAATTGGGTCAACTGGGTTAAAAAATCTCGGGAATACTTGTTTTATGAATTCTGTTATTCAATGTTTAAGTGGTACGGTTCCATTTGCTAGGTACTTTTTGGATGGTAGTTATAAACGACACATCAATAAGACAAATCCTTTAGGAACTAAAGGAGTATTAGCTGAAGCATTTGCAACTTTAATTAGAGTGTTATGGAGTGAGAACTTTACATTTGTTTCTCCTGTTACATTCAAAACAGCTATTGGCCGATTTTCATCACAATTTTCTGGTACAGAACAACATGATTCTCAAGAATTTCTTGCATTTTTATTGGATGGTTTACATGAAGATTTGAATATTATTGTGAAAAAACCAATAATTCCTGATCTGACCCCTGAAGAAGAGCAACAAATGGAACAAATGGAACTCATTTCTCCGCAGATTGTATCAGAAATAGAATGGGAAAAGTATTTGAGACGTAATTCTTCGGTGGTGGTTAGTCTGTTTCAAGGACAATTTCGTAATACTTTAAGATGCTTAACTTGTAATAAGACATCTACAACTTATAATGCATTTATGTATCTTTCATTACCAATTCCTCAAAATTATAATGGAGAGAGAATAACTTTACATCAATGTCTTAATGCTTTTATTAAAGAAGAAATACTAGATGGAGATGATGCTTGGAATTGTTCTAAATGTCGAGTTCCTCGACGGGCAATAAAACAACTTAGTATTTCAAGATTACCAGATGTTTTGTTGATACATTTAAAAAGATTTTCATTTAGTGGACCGTTTAGAGATAAATTGGAAACTATGGTTTCTTTTCCTATAAGAGATTTAGATTTAACATTATATGTACCAACTCCTATTGAAAAGCCAACGTCAATTGGATGTAACATTCAACATGAACTACCGGGCACAGGAGCTGGAAATCATCATTCTCTACAACAATCTGGACCTTTTAAATATGATTTATTTGCTGTTTCAAATCATTATGGAGGGTTAAATGGTGGACATTACACTGCTTGTGTAAGAAATGGATATAGACATGAATGGCATAACTTTGATGATAGTAGGGTATCAATATGTGACGAAAGTAGTGTTATGGTGAATATATTTTCTCTCTTTTTTTTTTTTTTTTTTTTCTTTAAAAGAAAATAGGAATACTTATAATTGCTTTCGTCTCTAGTCACGTGCGGCATATAATTTATTCTACGTACGAAAAAACATTTGATGTGGATATCCTTGTGTAGGTTACACCAAACGAATGAATTTAAATCGGTTGTGAAACGTGAATTGATGAGTCACATTAATATATATTAATAGAATGACCAATGTGTATTATAATGAACTTTTAATTTTTTTTGTAATAAAAATTAGTTTATTTAAGAAATTGATTATCATACCCATTTTTATATCACAGACACATTCTTATTTATCTAATATATAAACGCGTTCTTTTTTATTCGTTTTTTTATCTTTTTTTTTTTTTTTGAACGAAACCTTACAACTTTAAAAAACTTGACCTTTTTAAAATGTTCGTTTTTAAATTTTTTTCTTAATATTTTTTTTTTAAAAAAATATATATACACGGGATAAATAAATAAATAATTCGCGTAAAATAATTTTATTTTGTAGAAATAATGGTGGTTACGAGAAATCATGTTCAAGAAGACGACGATTCTACACCTTCTGTTGATGAAAATTTAGTTTCAGAAGAGGAAGAATCTGATGATGAATACATTGTAGAAAAGATTTTAGAACATCGAATTAAAAAAGTTAGACTTTATAAATATATATTGTTGTTTACGCGAAATTTCTCATGAGAATTTGTTAAAATTTTTTTATTTAAAGGGAATCACGCAGTATTATCTTAAGTGGAAAGGGTTTCCTGAAGAAGATAATACATGGGAAAATGAATCAGACATGTACGTTAAATATACATGAAATTTTGGAGAAATCATTTTATAAGCTTTTTTATTTTATTTTATTTTTATTGTAATTTATTAGTTTTGCAACAGAACTTGTTGAAGAATATTGGAAAAAGAAAAATGAAACGAGTAAAACAAAAAAAGAAGAAAGTTTTGATAAAATTTCAAAGAAACTGAATATGATAACAAATAATCAAGATAAACTTCGTAAACGTAAATTCAGTGATTCATTTATTGAAGAACCCGATTTTTCTTTACTTGAAGATTATCCTCCACCGGACCTTACTAATTGGGAAGAGGCTGTTGATGATGTTGAAACTGTAGAAAGAGATTCCGAAGATAATGATAAAATTCTGGTCTATTTAAATTGGTATTTTGAGATTTAATTTTGTAAATTTAGAATCACTTTGCTATTATATACAGTTAATTCGTTTTTATGAGAAGCATTTGAGATTTAAAAATTTTGAAGAATGAACTCGAATTGTTATATAACATTGTTTTTTTTTTCTTGATTAAAAATTATTAAAATTGATTTTAGGATTAGATCGATCAATTACTTAGTTCATAACATGATGATTTTTTTTTTTTTAAAGAAAAAAAACAAAACAACAAAAATTGGAATGATTTTTGAAACTTTGTAAAAAAAATGCTGATTAGTGGTTATAATAATAATATAATAGTAATAATAAAAATAAAAATATATATATATATATATGTATATATTTTTTTCTAAATAGATTCACTATGATAAATAATAACTCCCAATTAAAAATTTTAATAATTTTTTATCTAAACGACATCTAATTTTAAAATAAATAGGAGTACTTTTAGAATCTCTGTTTCATTCTGGCAGTAATTGTTCTTAAATTTGCGTGTACTTTCCCTGGTGGACTACCTAATATTAATGATACAACTGAATCACGCGCAATCTTAATATTTTGATATGAACCTAAAATATGAACAGATCTAAAAAAAAAAAATTTAAATGAATGATTTTAATAATAATAATATTCATAATATTCATAATATTTAATAAATATACTCACGTTTCTGCCAATACGATTCTTGTTTTGGAAGTATTTTCAATGGCAAATTTCACTTTACCATTTTTACCTGCTATACGACCAATTGCACGAGACAAGTGATCATCTCCCAAGTTTTTTACTAAGAAATAAAGAAAAAAAATTATTTATTTAAAAATTTCTATAGATGAAAAGTTTTATTAGATTCAAAATACCATCTTTTATGTCAAATGAATCTATGAAAAGATCGTCAACACGTAAAATTGCTATTGCATCCTACATAAGTTTTCGAATTTATTTTAGTGAAAACCTCGAGAGAATTTTTTAAATTCAGTTTTACCAATCATACATCAATATCAAATCCCAACATAAAAGCCTTTATAAAATCTGCAGCCTTTTGAAGTGATCCGGGATCTTCTGTATATTTAGATGTCTAACATAAAGTTTATAAAAAACCATTATAAGTACTCAATTGTAATTTTTTTTTAAAAACAAAATTTAAATATACAATCGTTTTACCTTTATCTCAACACGGTTTGATCTTACATTCATTTTAACTTGTAAATTTAAATGTTTTACCAAAGGTTCATAAATCTTTTTCCATTCTTTTTTTAAGTGGTGTAAACCTATTGGGCGGAACAGGTATTTTACGAACTTGTGGTGCACCATTCTAAAAATTTTATTAAGGGATTAATATATTAATTCAAATTACGAAGTGATTAATTCCCGAATGGACTTACGTTAAGTTCATTAATAGTAGCAGGACGAAATTTTGGTTTAACGGTCTCCTCCTCGTCAGTTAACTTTTTTATTCCCGTTGATTCTTCTTCAATTTGTTCTCCTGATACTGGTACATATCCAGCATCAATCATAATTTCATCAGTGTCTTTAACTTTATTCGACATTTTGTAAGAATAGGTGCCAACAAAAAAAAAAAATTTGGTAAAAAAAAAAAGTTTATAAATTCATTGGTCTGTACCACCTATAATTTTTGATAAGATTATCTTGAAAAAATATAAAATTTTATTTTTTTCAGAAAATATATATATCATTTTTTTTTTTTTATTTAAAATGGTTCTTAAAGTTTCGAACCCTAATAATGTTAAAATATACACAGTTTCTGGATCAGGATCTCGTTCAATACCAGATTGGCTAGAACGAAGAAAAAAAAGAGTATTAAAAAACGATCCAGGTAACTGTTAACAACTCTAATTCTTCACTCGGAATTTGGAATTAATACAATCTTTTTGTATAGAATGGGCTTCTAGAGTTGAATTGATTCAAGATTTTGAATTTCCTGAAGCTTCGTTACGAATAAAAACAACGAGAGACGGTCATTTCGTAATGGCGACAGGTATGTAATTATTATTATTTCTATTTTTTATTTTTATTTTTAAAAAGATATTCTCAACTCGTAATTTTTAGGTGTTTATAAACCGCAAATTCGTGTTTATGAATATTCAGATATGTCAATGAAATTTGATCGACATACAGATTCAGAGAATGTTAATTTTGTGGTAAAGATATAAATCAAATTCTCGTCTCCATTAATTATAATATAATTCATATTTTTTGAAATTATCATAGATATTATCGGATGATTGGACCAAGTCCGTGTTATTACAAAATGATAGAACGATTGAGTTTCATACACAAGGTGGAATATATTATAAGATTAGAGTTCCAAAAGTAAATTAAAAATATTTTTTTTTCTTTCAATCCAATTCAAACTATTTGGTTAATACTAAAAAAAGATTTTGATATAGTTTGGAAGAGATTTAGTATATCATTATCCCTCATGTGATCTACTCGTAGGAGCATCGTCGCATGAAGTGTATAGGTTAAATTTAAGTCAAGGAAGATTTTTGAATTCATTTTCAACAGATTCAACAATGGGAGTAAACGTTACAATAATAAATCCAGCACATCAATTATTCGGGTTTGGTACAGAAGATGGTACAATAGAATTATGGGATCCAAGATCAAGATCAAGAATTGGTTTATTGGCTCCACAACTACCTCTTTCAGCCTCTTCTTCAATGAGTCTTAATAATTCACTTCAAGTTACGGCTATGGAATATAGAAATGATGGACTTTCTTTAGCGGTTGGAACTTCTACTGGTCACATCTTATTATATGATTTGAGAAGTTCAAAACCTTGGTTGGTTAAAGATCATCAATATGGTTATCCTATTAAAAAACTATCGTGGTATGATGATGTTATGGGAGATAGAGGAAAATCTAAAATTATTAGTGCCGATTGTAAAATTATGAAAATTTGGGACAAAGATAATGTAAATTTCTCCTAGATGATGTGTTTATAATTTTCATTTACTTATTTATTTATTTATTTATTTTTAAACTTTAATTTTGTAGGGAGCTAATTTTACTTCAATAGAACCCAATACGGATATAAATGATTTTTGTGTTGTGCCGGATTCTGGTTTGATCTTCGTTCCTAATGAAGGAATACAAATCGGTGCTTATTATATTCCTTCATTAGGTCCTGCACCAAGATGGTGTTCCTTCTTAGATAATTTAACGGTAAATTTCATTTGCTTTTTTTTAGTAATCTTTTTAAAGCGAATCTTCAGATTAAAAATATGCGTGTGTGTAATTTTTGCTTAGGAAGAAATGGAAGAAAATCCTCAACCAAACATTTATGAAGATTATAAGTTTGTCACTAGAAAGGAATTAACAAGGTAACTATATAACAAATATTTGCATTTATCCACATCAAATATTGAATGTCTAATGTATTTTATCTTGAAAAAAACGAATATAATAATAATAATAATTTATTTATCGTTGGTAGTCTTGGTATGGATCATTTGATTGGGACAAATGTATTAAAACCATATATGCATGGATTTTTTATGGATTTACAATTATACGAAAAAGTAACAGATTTATGATTAGTTTGCATTTTCATATACCGTTTAACTTTGAATTGCACGATTTATAATCTAAATTTTATATTTTAGGCCAAACTTATTGCAAACCCATTTGCATATGCTGATTATCGGGAACGTATAATTAAAGAAAAATTAGAAAAAGAAAGAGGATCGCGTATAAGAGTAAAGAGGAAATTACCTAAAGTTAATAAAGAATTAGCAAATAGATTATTAAAGTTTTCAGAAAAGAAAAAGGATGATAAACGACAAGGAGAAGATTCCGCTTCTGCTATAGTTAATGATGATGCCATTAATCCACTTAAGGATAATAGATTTAATGAATTATTTACTAAATCCTAATTTTGAATTTATTGAAAATATTATTAAAATAAAATTTTTACCTTTTACTTTTTTTATTTTTGTTTTTTTTTTTTTTATTAATTTTGATTTTTTTTTTTTTTTAAGACCTTTCTTTTTTTTTTTTTTTGTAGAAACGGAGTTTGAAGAAATATGATGATGAGGATGAGGATGAACAAATGGAATCTGAAGAAGAAAGTGATGCATCAACATTTGAATCAGAGATTGACAGTGATGAAGGTATTACATTGATATTAACTATTAAGTATAATACAGTATACAAATTTAATATTCTGGTTATTCTTTTACAGATTTAATAACGCAAATAAATAAACAGAAGGGAGAAAAGATGAAAGATGAATCAATACGTAAGACACCGAATTTACAAAAGAAAAAGGTAGGTTCATTTCTCTCTCTCTCTCTCTCTCTTTTATAAAAAAAAAAAGCTCTAATTTAATTTGTTGACAATATTTATTAAAGGGTATGAAATCAACAAATAGAAAATGGGATAGTATTGGTGAAATGACAATGACATTTAAATTAAATAGTAAAAAAGATAATGATTCTCATAATAATAAGAATAATAATTATAATCATCAAAAACGTAATAGAAGATCCGCTAGTAAGAATGTTTTTAGAGGGTTAGGTTAATAAATCATTTTGTTCTAAACAAATTCAAGATTAATTTGATTTTGATTTTCAAATTGAAATATTTAAATATCAAATCGAATTGCCTAAATTTACATAAATAGTTGATTTACAAATTTATTTAAATAAATAAATTCTAAAAATGTTACATTTTATTTAAATGATTTTTTTTTATTAAAAAAAATTTTATAATCATATATATAGCTTTTTACAATATTTGATAGAATAATTATATAAAATTTAATACAAAAATAATTCAAATAATAAATTAAGTAATAGAATTAGAATAGAAAACTTTATTTATGATAATTTTTTTTTCAAATTTCAAAACTAAATAATTAAAATAAAAAGATTAAAAAAAATTTCTTTTTAATTAAAATTTTAATTTATTTCATTTAAATACTATAATATAAATAATGAAATTAAAAATTTTATTTAAAAAATAAAAGATATTAATTTTATTCTAATAGATTTTTAATTTAAGAAATATAAGTAATTTTAAAATTAAAGATATAAAAAGGTTTATTTTAGATATTATAAATAAAAATTTATTTAAATTTTATAAAAAAAATGTATTAAAAGTAATTTTTATTTTTATAAATTTAACAAATTATATTAATTTCAAATAATTATTAAAAGTCATATATATAAAATATAAATTTTTTAAATTTTTAAATTCTTTAATTATTATATTAATATAATTAATAAGAAATTATTTTCTAATAGTATATAAAAATGATACAAATTAAAAAATATATATATATATATAAAATATATAAATACTTCTATTTACTATAAACTTATAAACTCTCATCTCCTATCTTATAATAATCTTTCGTTTCATTACAACGACTAACAAAACAAGATCTTCGTACCTTTCATGTTCTGCACAATTGGTTAATAATCTACCAGAACATAGCCTCTTAGCAACACAATATGAGCTTACCTGACTCACTATTGCTTCACCTTCATTACAAAATCTTAAATATCACTATTCTAATCATATAACAAATAAATTAAATATTATTTTGCATTATAAAAGATTATTTACACTATTATTTAATAACTTATTTTTATATATACAAATATTAAAAAAAATATATAAAATATTTTTATTTATAATGATTTAATCTTATATGTATAATATATAATAAATACCTATTTATTAATTCATATGATTTTAATATTTAAAGATTTAATATAAATTTTTTTAAGTTTATCTTTTATTTAGATAATTTTATTAAACTTATAGAACTTTACTTAAAATTCTTAAATAATAAATACTTGAATTTATAATTTTAAAAATATTATGATAAAATTTTAACTTTTTCTTATTAAAATTTAAAATTCAGATATTATAATATTTTATATAATAAAATCTTATTTTAATTCTCTTGAATTAATTTTAGTAGAGTCTAAAGAAAGAAAATAAGTATTTGAATTTTTTGACTAGTAAACAATTTGAAGGAACGGTAATATTCCGCAGCTATACAATAAACTATCTCGATGCGTTATAGCGAAAAATAAAAGGAAAAAAATTTAAAAGATATTTACTTTAAAATATTACAATACACGTGAGTAGCTTTCTTATTTTTTACCCTTTATACATTTGACGACTTCTAAGGGAGGGATTAAACTTTTTCAAAAAATCTTAAATATGCTATATGATAAATATAATTAGTTTAGTATCTTTAGTATTTTTTTAGTATAAGAAAAAAAAAGTAAGACTTACCAAGGATAATGCCTGAGGTACTTAGAACTATTCCAGCCGTTCCGAAAACTGAACCTAATAATAAACTCATTATTTATGACGCAAAACAAAAAAAAGAATTACAATACACATAATAATACTCACGAAGTATGAAATCCTTGATCTTTCCTACTTCATCCCTAACCTTATTTACTTCATCCCTAACTTTTCCTACTTCATCCCTAATTATTCCTACTTCATCCCTAATCATTCCTACTTCATTCCTAATCATTCCTACTTCATTCCTAATCATTCCTACTTCATTCCTAATCATTCCTACTTCATTCCTGACCTGTTTTTTGAGGTCGTCGATTTTGTCGACGAGAGTATTTTTAACTACATTAAGTTCGTGTTTGGTTACTGTATTCTTAGTACTATGAAGAAAAACAAAAATTAGTAAAAAAAAAATAAAAAATTAAATAATAAGTAATAAAATTAACTATAGTACAAACTTTTCTAGGATAATTTCAAGTAGAGCTTCCGCTTGTTGGCGGGTATAACCGTGACTTTCAAGGTCTTTCAAATGCTTAATTTGGGTATATCTCTATAAAGAATATAATAAATTTCAAAATATTTTCGATTTTTATATATTTAAGCAAAATTTATTATGATTTATCTACCTCGTTTTGAATAGAACTGTTATATCGAAAGAATTTCTTTGAATGGTTTTGGAAGGCAACGAAAGATAATCGTTTTAAGTGACTTTGATTCATAATTAAAATTAGTTATGAAAAAAATAAAATAGGATTGAAAATTTATCATTTTTTTATCAACCTATTTATGTTAATAATTTCAATCTCAACCAGGGTTGAAAATTTGACTGTAAAATATCGGCCATTTTGTATTATTTAACTAGAGTCTATTATGAATGCAGAAAGCCCGACTATAAAGAAGCAGTGTATGATTTTTGGTGATTTTCCAGAGTAAACCAACAAAAAATCACCGGCACGTGACATATGAAAATGTTTGTCACCCCGTGTCACCCGTGTCATACCCTATTTTCATAAATACTAGTAAAGTCCCGTTGTCTAAGCAATCAAAACTTCAATTAGCTTCAGGTAAGATTGAAAAAGAGAATTTGATGGAAGGTCTTGAAAAAATATGGGCCACGTCAAATTTATTTAATAATTTATTTAATATGTAAATTTCGAAAAAAATTTGTTTGGAATATATTGATATAATTTATTATACTACATCGGAATTACAAAAAAAAATTCAATATATTAAATCAAATGACGTCATTTTTTACGCGTAATTTTTGGAAAAATTTAGATGATATCAGATGATATCATTTTTTATTTAGATAAATAAACGATTTCCAACCATCACATCATTTTATTTTTCTTTCTCTCACCTTTATATAAACAAATCAACATATTGAAAAGTACTTTTTGAATCACCGTCATACAAATTGGAGTATTTCAGGACTCTTACAAGATTTATCTGAAGAAATTGACTTCACAAATGTTGATGCTACAAATATTCTTAATGCCTTTCGATAACACTTAGAAATTGTATTTAATAGCTAAAATGTCTTTAAGCATACGCAAAATAAGGCCAAAGAATTAATACAAACCTTGGATTTAGATGAATTAACACTACTTTTAGAAGGATTGCAGGTTAGCTTTCAGAGTTTACTTAGTATTGTTTTTTGCCAAATTCTAGTAAATTTAACTTACATTATTCATTCTCACTCTCGCTCTCGCTCTCACTCTCTCTCACAGGGTCAAAAGAAAGATCTAGATTAACAAAGTCAACAAGATGATGGCCATCATTGTTCTGAACTAACTATGATCAAAAATGAACTGAAAAGGTTGTTAATTATACAGAACCCTGTCAAAAGTCTCTAAACGCCATCTTTCGAACTTTTTCGTATTAATTACATTATGTGACTGTAGAAAATTGCGGCTATATAATGTTCTGGCCATTGTTTACTTAAATCAAACCAAATAAATATGTGTTTAATTTGTTTTATTTTGATTTTAGATCAAAATAAAATTTTATCTTTTTAAAACAACGAAAATGTTTAAAGAATTAACAATAGAATAACGCGGTGACATAATTTTTTGCCATCAACACAGTGATCGTTATCAAACTATTATCACGACTATCTATTGAGATCTATGGGCTGAAGTCAAGAAGAGCATCTGTGAAAGGAAAAAATTGCCTTCCAACCTTACTTAACTTGATCAACATGTTATAAAAACATGAAAACAAATTCTGATACAAAATATCGAAAATTTGGTTGATAGTATGCTGCAGCGAATTCAGGCTGTAATTTAAGCAAATTGAGGTCCAACCAAGTACTAATTATTTATTACTAAATGTGTAACATATCGTATTTTAATAAATATATTAATAAATATTTTTAATAAAATTTAAAAATTCCAAGTTTTATATTGAGCCAAAAAATGTCTGGAGACTTTTGGCGAAGGTCTGTATTAAAAGAAAATTAGATAAGAAAACTCAAGATTGGTTGGAAAATTTATTTGAATTGAAGAGAATGTTAATTGAAAATGAAAATAATTTTATTTTCAATATGCAATTTCAAAGAGCTAAAAAAAATTTAAACTGAAGAAGAAGTCGAGTATTTACTAGATAAACTGAAACAAGGAAAAACTACAATTACAAGATTGAAGGAATACAAATTCTTAATCTAGAAATTATACAAACTAACTCTTAAACCTAGTTTAATAATAGAAAACTGCTATAATTAATGAAAAATAATATAATAATAAAGTATGCTGGCTGTGCTTATTTTTAATTTTATTTTTTTCACTTTTTATATTACTACTCTGGGATTATAGATTATTCTTTTTTTTCTTTTTTAAAAGATCAAAAATAAGTCCTTTTAATAATTTTCATAATGAAACTTTTACTTTCTATTTTATGCTCTTGTTTTCGTTATTATTGCTGCCAAAAATGATGTATAATTTTTTAAATAATACAAATTAAGCACAAAAATAGCCAGTATTTTACAGTCAAATTCATATATATATATATATATATTGGGATTTTTATTGTGCATGATTATATAAAAATGGTTTCAAATTGGAGTCACACAATATTGATCTATAAAGAAAGATTTTTTAGATCAACTGTTAAAGAATGAAATGAATTTGTATTCTCAAGAAGGTTCTTTGTCATAATAAAATTGTTAAGTTAGATTACATCCTAATTATTTGCATAAATTCTTATTCGTCTAATATTTGTACGATTATTTTTTATCACACTTAAATTATTATACTTTATTGTTTTTCATAAAATATTATAGAATAACAAGTCTAAAGGAAGGAAATATCTCCCATAAAAAAATAAAGATACCCATGTTATTTAATACTTTTACAATATAATTTCTGAGATAAATTATCTATATTTAAGCTAAAAGTTTTACAATTATGTCTATGTATTTTACTACTAAAATTATTTTTCGATCTATTACTAAATTCTTAAGGCAAAATTTAGTAGAGAAAAAATAAAAAGGAAAGAAATAATTAATTATCCCCATAAAAGTGTTTTTTCACTTTAATTTTATGCATCTTTATAAAAACAAATTATATATTTTACTATATAATAGAATCGTTTAAATAGCATAGTATTTTTAAATGCAAGAAATAATAACAAAATATTATTACGTAGATTGCACTATTCATTTATAATAAAATTCTCGCTTTATATATTTATTATTCTCTTAATATTTGTCTGATCTAAAATTATAATTAAAAATATCTAGCGAAAGGCTTGACCTTTGAATATAGTGATAGCTAACATTATCAAATTATTCCTTTTTTTTACCTGTAAGAATAAATGAATCTAAACACACAAATCTAGCATGATTGGAAAAAGAGGATGCTATGCTACAGAGAAGAAGTAATCCTTATAATTATACCTTATTGTGTAGTAGACTTAGAAACTTTTATAAGGAGCATCTTGTATGCATTTGATTATCTCCTAATATCCACCTAGAAGGCAATATAGGTTTTCCTTAATATGTATTAACTGTTCTCTTATAAAGGGTCATTGAGATCCTGATTCATCTAAATAATATAAAATAGGTATTGGAGGATTCTTTTCAACAACAATTCTCTAAATCTTATATAAGCTAGAAGACTATATTGGATCTGTTATTCTGCGTCATTCGAAAGAATCATTTTTCAATTCTTCTTTAGTAAGTAAGAATCAGACAGTAGTACCCTTTGGTAGTTGAGGTTCATCAATGCCTATTAGGTGATTATATTTTACAGATAGTTTGAAATATATCTGATCAAGCTTTGTAGTATCATTAGGGCTTATCCCAATCAATTGAATTAGACTATCATTCATATTATCAACAATTTTTCTTGTAAACTGCTTACATTTTCTACAGCGCTTGCCAGTAGACAGGAGAAAATCTACTGAAAACTGATTTTTAAAAACTTTTCTAGAAAAATGTCCAGCATAATTGTCAAGAATAGCCAAGTTTGTATATCTGAAATGTGCTATAATTCTTCAGATCTCAATGCTATATTCATCTATTAATAAAGTCACGTATTCCATAAACTCAATGCTCTTATTATATTACATTTTTCGAGATATTAGGATTATTATATATACTCTTAAATACTTTTGCAACTTCCTCACTGCTCTTTGATGTTAAAAATTAAAATCTTTATATTTAGCTGCGCAGTCTATAACCAATAGTATATAGTAATATATTGGAAGACCACTGCTATTATCTAGTAAATTTGTATCTACATCTTCATCATATAGTATTTCAATTAAATCACATTGATATACAGTATTTAGCTTCGTGATTTTAGAGTAACTGGCATAAGGTATATGCTTTAATGAAGGACGAAAAATTTGATACATTGCTTGGCTCTTAAACCATTTTTTACATCAATAAATGGAAAGTTATAATCAGCTTTTTTACAAGCATCCTATAATTCCTTAACATTTTAATACAAATCTTTAAAATAATAATATAGTTTTTACAAAGCAAGATACTAGTTTAAATTATGAGCTTTTTGAGGATCGACATTAATCGTAGGTATTTGTTTTGCTATAATTTGGTCTAGCTTTTGTATTTTTAAGGATCAATATAAATAACCAGTTCTCCCATTCTATTTTATAATCACGAAAAAAAAGAATATCATTTTGCAAACCTCACCTAAGGCAGAAAAGAACATGTGAAGAATATAAAGCTGAGCTGAAGGAGGATAACTCATATCTTCAAGATGTATTGCAATCAGAAGTAGAAATTAATTACCAGAATGAAAGACGAATTAATCAACTAGAATGAGAATATTCCTGATGTGAGCAAAAAATTCAGGATCTTAATAAGAAAATAGAACAGCTTGAGAATGCTTCGAAGGAAGAGATAATAGAACTGAGGTTTAAATTCTCTAGCCTAAAAAATCAGTTATATCAAGCTAAAAAGGATATGCGAGATAAGGATAGGTATATCTCTAGTTTAAAAAAGCGGTTAGTAGAATCTGAGAAAAAAGTAGAAAAATTGTGATGTCAGATTAAGACTATCTCATCACGAAAAAATTCTTAAGAGTGGGATAATTCTCCAGACTTGTATAATTCTGATGATAATATAGTCACAATTTCTGAGCTAGCAAATGCTATAGATGGATATCTAGATAATAGAACAATAGCTAAAGATATTCTGATAGATCAAATAAAAAGAGCAACAAGGCAAATTCGTCGAAAAGAAAATAATCTGCATCAGGATATAGTTCAGGAGCAGAGAAGACAATATGATGCAGAAGCTAAGCGTGATAATGAAATTATACGAAGGTAACTTGCTGAAGGGCAGAATAAAGGACTATTGCTGATCTTTATCTATATCAAACTAATGCTTAAGATCAGGTAAATAGAATGATAGGTAATATGGCAAGAAAACAAGCCTGCATTGGTAAATTTCTATGTGAAAAGTTTGTTTTTTAGCTAGTGATTAGGCAAAGAGACCAGAATATTTTAAATTTACAGAAATAAATTTTAGCACTATAAAATAATTCACTAAATCAAATAAATATAGCAGGAATACTGCAACCATTTTATGATTGGAGTGATAATATCCCTGATTTTCTTGCAAAACTTAGATTATACTTGCAAAACTAAAGTGTAGACTCAATAAATAATACAGGAGCTCTAGTAACAGGAAGAGATTAGGCAATAGGTATTTAAGAGGATGTATAAGAGAAAGAGCCTTAGAATAGTTTGACGAAGAGATTACTACAAAGCAGAATTGGGAATTAGCGAACTTATTTGATAATACAGAATAGGCTAATTTAGTAGCTATAAATAGGTGAAATGCAAGTCAAATAGGAAATCAAGCATTGAATAAAGCTTTTGGTCAACCAGGAACTGCAATAATCAAGTTGAAAGCTGTAAAAGGTCCCTGGGATGAAGATTGACGCATAGCTGGTAGTCATTCTACTAATATTATTGTTAATACACTAAATACTAACAATAATACTATGATGGTTGTAGCTAGTATTCATTTTAGTCAAGCTATATGGTGGCTAAAAATGCATTTTCTTATTGTGAAAGAGAAGCTTTGTGATATGATGTATGAAACAATCACGAAGGGAGACATGACTATAGATGAATTATATAGAAAAATAGTACGAATAGGTAAATAAACTAACTATAGGCCTGAAGAATTACATAGAAAGTTCTTAGATGCTCTTTTACTACTATGGCTTAAAAAAGTTGAGAATATTAGCGAATATTTGCTATTAGATGAATTAGCTAAAAAGTTTTATGAGATAGAGTTACGCTGAATAGCTAGATATAAAAGAGATAAAATATTAGATCTGCTAGTATCTAATCAAATATCTCAGCAAATATATAAACTTTTACCTATTTCAGCTTCTCAACAGTAAGAAATTTCTTTAGAAGATATATAAAAAGCAATTCAAAACACATTAGCTCAACAAAAAACTGAATATCAAACTTTATTAGAAAACTAGAAAGCTAAATTCTAAGCATAAATAACTTCAAAAGTATAAATATTGGCTCACAAACTGTTGAATCCATTAGACAGCTGAGAGGTCCACCATCTATATTAAAGACAGAGAAAGGTATGAAAAATTATTACATAGCAGAATTCTTAAAAGATTTAGGTATAGTTAACAAAGAAGATTTAGACTCTAATTATCCTGTAAAGCCTTTCTAAAGACTTCATCCACAATGAAGTAATGTTTCTATTAGAATTAATAGAGTAGAGGAGGGAATAGATGAAACTCATAATGCTGTAAATCAACTAACAAATTAATTCAAGAAACTAAATATACGTAAATGTGATATTTGTGAAGAAACTGGTCATAGTAAAGGCAGTTATTCCAATAGACAGATAGCACAATCTAATTTTAATCAGTCTTATTTTAAGCCTTTCGCACTTATAAATTTTCAAAATACACCTCCAGATTCTGATAATGAGGAAAATGATAGGGATGGTTATGAAGAAGAAATGAAAAAGTGATATTATACACCTGAAAAAAAACAACTATCACTAAATGATAAGTTACCTCTAGAATCCAGCCAGCCTGAAATGTATGACGAGTTATTGCCAAAGCTTTCACCAGCAATACGTAAAATATATTTATTTTGAAAAGTTCAGAAGAATAAGTCAAAAAAAGATGAGTGGTTTTCATCCCTACAATACTTGAATGCTAATATAAATGATTTACCAATCTTTGAATCTTTTTAGATAATGAAAGTGAATTTGATAGATTTAATTTAGCTACTAGTAAAGTACTTGGATGGAAAGTTGATAAGCCTTCCAAATTCACTGTAAAAGGTAATTCTGATTATATTTCTGAAGTATTAGGATGATATATGAATGTAGTAGTCACTCTAAAGGATATGAAAAGAAACTCAATCATCACTATTATTGGAAATTATGCTTATATTGATAATGGTAAGCCCAATCTAATGTTATGGTTAGGTATAATAGGAATTCGAAAAGTCAAAGGTATTTCTGATATGACTAAAAATCAGTTTCGCATAAAGGATCATAGAAAGACATATATTATTCCAACTTTTAGCAAGGCTTCAATAGTCAAGGATTCGCTAAAAGAAAAGCAAGACCAAGTATCCACTGATTTTCCTAACCTGACTGATGAGAATAGTTTAAAAAAAAGTGTGTAAACTGTATAAAGCTTGAAAAACGTCTTGTAAAGGCTGAAGAAATGGTCTATTTAGTCTTAAGTACTGGTAAATTTCTTGCTGATATATGTGAATCTTTATATAAGTGTGATATTAGCTATTAAACCCTTAAGCTTTTCACTGTGATTAACTAGATTTTTAAGAAGAGATTTCACCCTAGCTTCTCGGAATGTATTAAATAGATTATCAGAGAAAGAGATTACATCATTTTTGTTATTTTTTCCACTATACTGATTGCTTTAATAACCGGCTTCTCATCTATTTTAACCTTCTTTTTTTGACCATTTTTTTTTGAAATCTCTGTAGCTAGAAGGGATACTTCTGATACTACTTTAAAAGTCTGTTCTGTCTTATCAATTTAGGAATTTTTATCTAAAGCAGACTGATTAGAGGAAGATAAAATAAGCCCTTATTAAAGACGTTCACTATTATTTCATATTTCATAAATACACTGAGTACCAACATAAAATTTTTAGCTAATTTTTTTGATGCATTAGATATTTTGCCTTCAGATTCTCTAATTTTCTTGATATCAGCTTCGGTTAATAGGGTTGCATTAGATTGATAAAATTTTTCATGAAGATAGGTGATCATTTTTTTAGTTAGAATATATATGTAAAAAAAAACTACTAATAATTTTTTCAATACCTTTCAATATATATCAATATTTCTAACAATTCAATGCCTTTCAAAATGAATCAGTGTCTTTTAATATAGATCAATAATTTTGAATACATATTGGTATTTTTCAATGTATATTAATATTCTCTTTTAGTAGGTATTAATAAGTGTAAATGTCTATTAGTACTTTTCAATATGTATCAGTAATCTTTTTTTTAATAAGTATCGATAAGCAATAGATTTGCCAAAAATAATTATAAAGCCCTAGCTGATTTTTTTTTTGCTTAAAATAAAAAAAAAATACCAATAAAATATCCTAGATCTGTACTTTAAAAGATCTAAATAATGGTAATAAACTTGGAAATTTCTAGCTAATTATTATCCTTCCAGTTGAACAGATCTTAAAGAACAACTTTTTTGTGCAAAAAAAAGACTGTGAAATTGCTATATATTGGGGAAGTCAGTTTGCAGATAACTATGATATCTTAGATAGCGAATACAAGTGCATGCAAGATGACTTAAATAGATCTAGAAAAGAAAATGAGAAACTTTCCAATCAGATGCATCAACTTAGAGAGGAGATAATATGCTTACAATTAAAAATAAATGATCCTAAGCTTATAGACAAGATAAGATAATTGCATTCAGAGATAAATGATCTTAAGCTTCAGATTACTCGCAAAGATATTTTTCTTGTAGATGCTGAAAGCAAATTTTCTATAAAATCAGAGAAGATGCAAGTCCTCTAATCCAAGATGAAGGAAGAGATACAAGCTCTCCAATCAAGAGTAAAATAATTAGAGCAGGATGTTTTTTTAGCATAAAATGAGTTATCAAAAATGGAATTTCTCAAGCGTAAATTCGAACTAGAAAAGATAGAACTATCTACAAAAAATACTAGCCTAAATTTGACAAAAATTGACTTAGAAGATTCATTGAGCGAAAAAAAAGATGAATTAGAGCAAATAAAAGATGATTTAATCACAGCACAAAAAGCATTAATAGAAAAAAACTCCCTTCTTCAAGAAGCTAATGATCGTTTAGCTAAGCAGATCCCAAAAACATCTAGTAAGTCTGAAGTGCTTAGAAGTGTTAGCAGACTAGAGAAAGATAATAGTATCACTATTCTGAAACAATCCCAAAATCATCCAATTCCTCTTTTTTTCAGTATGCAATCATTTTCATAATAGTATTACTAATCATATACATCCTATGGTACATATTCTTTCATCTATATTCAAATGAAGAAAAAAATATTCTGAACTATAAAATATCCTTAAATAGAAATCAAGGTTATAGACTTCCGATCTAATATAGAGAAGAGCCAAAAGACAGAACTACCTCTTATAAAATTTTACCTTATGAATATGGATGAGGCTACAAAGTATATATCATTTTGAGTGAAGGTCATGAAGTGAGTCCTGACTGTCCTTTCAGTATGGTAGTTACAGGGAAAAGTGGAATAGGTAAAACTAATATTTTGGCAAATCTTTTTTTTTGATAATAAAGCTGAATGCATATATAAAAATAAGAAAAGTGGGTCTAGATATATTGCATGTGATGATTTAATAGTTTGTGGTTACCATTTTAATAAGCCAAAGTGGGCATTTGTAAAATATATGTAAGGCATAATTTTAAAAAATCTAAAAGCGTCTTACTATGAGAATATACGATTTAGCTACATATTGCCAGAAAAAATTCCTAATGTTAGAGCATTTTTACTTGAAAGAAGTACAGCAATTATTTTTGAGGATTTATGTGTAGCTCTCAAATCCATTCAAAATTGAATCATTCTATTTTTTACACATGGGCGTCATATAAACATTTCAAGCATATATATAACACAATATTACCATCATATACCAATAATTATCTGTGAAAATATTTCACATCTAGTAGTCTTTAATAATGGTAATTCCTATCAAAATATTTCCAAAGTCATTGAATGATATACTGAAGATATGAAAAATACCTCTATGGTTATTAATAGTTATCTTTGAAAAGGTGAATTTATTATCTTTGATTTAAATAAATCAGATGATGATCTACTGGCAATTTGATTGAGATTCGATGCTCCATTAGACTTTCAAAAAGAGGTAAATTATGAGAGAAGCGAAAAAAATGATCATAAAGATTCATTATTCTTAAAATTAAAGTTTTGATTTTTTTGATGAAGAATCACATACCTGCAATGAAAAAGCTGATAATAAACGATGCTTATGCAATTGCTGGAAAACGTAGTGGGCTTTGTCTTTCTACTGAAAATATTAATGCTAATATTCTAATGCGATGGTGATATGCAGATGGTCATAAGTGGACTACATCTCTTAACAATATCAAGAACAGTAAGATATAGTGTCTGTATTGTGCAAATAAGGCCAGTCATATAATTGAAAATGCTAAGCAAATTGCTTTTAGTAAGAATGGAGAATGCCTTTCTAAAATATATAATAATAGTTTTTCACCTTCATCATAGTGTTATTCTGAAGGACATGAATAGAATGCATCTTTTAACAATGTGAAAAATAATAAGACATGGTATCCATATTGCGTAAATAATAGGTCTTGTATACTTGAAGATGCCAAACAATTGGCTTAATAAAAAGAAAGTTTGTCTTTCTGAATATTATATTAATAATCATTCAGCTTTATTATAGATGTATGATAAAAAGTATAGATAGTTTACTATTTTTGATAACGTTAAATATTCAAACTGTGGTGTTCATTCTGCCTGAATATAAAAGAGAAAAGCTATATTATGAGATTTAAATAAAATATCTTGGCCCTCCTTCACTAATTCATAAACCTAACTTTCTCAAAATACCAGAATGTCATACAGGATTAGAACTTGATATTTATTATTCAGAATATAGTTTTGCAATTGAAGTACAAGGCGTATAATACAAAAAATATATCAAATTCTTCTATAATAATGATCCTAATAATTTTATAAAACAGCAAGCACAGGATCGATTCAAGAAAGAATTATGCAAAATAAATCAGATTGCTTTAAGATATATTTGGTATTACAAAGACCTATATATATAGTCAGAACTTAATATAACAATTCGGGATAAACCAATTTTGACTTATACCAATCTTTTTTCTCAAACCAAAACTATATAATTAATCTTACTACTATATACTGATTTTCTTATAAATTTCACGATATTACATATATCAATATCAGATCATAAATCAGCTTTATGTATTTATTCGTAATAAGCTAATACCAATTTTTTTTTAATATATTGATCATCATTATAAAGAATTTTTTTTATTCTATATGCTGATTTTTATCGATCTTTACCAAATATAGTAAAATAACGAATGTTAACTATAAAATATATTTTTTATTAATAACTCATCCTCTTCAATAACTCTTTTATATCATTAACATATTTACAAATAATAAAAATAAGTGTGTTACCCTATCTGTATCTCAAAAGCAAGAACTTTGTCAAAAGAAAATTGATAATTTGAATACTTCAAATATTGAACTTGCTACTTATTATAATGTAAAACCTAATATGGTTAGTGATATTTTAAAAAGGAAATCTGAATATTTATCTGCTCCTAACTCAGAACTAGAAAGAAAAAGGTTAAGGCAACCTATGTATAAAGAAATAGATGATGCTGTTGGAATTTGGATATCTCAATTTTTTAGCTACAAATCAAACATTAAGGGGTGATATTATACAAAATAAAGCTAAGCAGTTTGCAGTTAAATTTGGTATTACTGGATTTACTACTTTTGCGGACTGGCTGACAAATTTTAAAAGAATAAATAATGTCCACTCATACATTAAATTGGGTAAAGCTGCCAGTGGACCTTTATTAGAAGAAATTGATGAATATAGACAAAAAATTGGTGAAAAATTATCTGAATATGTATTGGAAGACATTTATAATTGTGATGAGGCAGGTATTTTTAATTAAATATACAATATTATTACTTGATTTTTAAATGTTTTGATTTATTTATTATTTATTTTTTTTAGTATTATTTGGCAATTAGAACTATTGAAAACTCTTGCACAAAGACCTGTAACTGGAACTAAAAAATTCAAAAATAGAGTAACTATTTTATTAACATGTAATGCTACAGGTGAAGATAAGCTTAAACCATTATTCATTCATAAATACAAAAACTCTTTCCCATTACGTAGTATAGCTGTTAAAGATTCTGTTCAATATTATTAGAACAAAACTGCATAGATGCAACAATCAATTTGACTTGATTATCTGAAAAAATTAAATGGATTAATATGTATGCACTGTAAAAAAATTTTATTGTTGGTTGATAATGCATCAACACATAGTAAACAAGATGAATTGCCTTCTTTTAGTAATATTGAGATTTATTATTTACCACCTAATACAACTCCATATTTACAACCTTTGGATCAAGGAATCATTAATTCTTTCAAAGTAAATATAAAAATTTATATTTAAAATTATATTTTAGTATTTTTATTAATTTTTTTTTATTAAATTAAGGCTAAATACAGAAAATTA
>CAJVPP010000355.1:0-35032 GCA_910592005.1 Funneliformis mosseae | reverse complement strand
GGGTTGGACGTGATAATTATGAAATTTTCCCACTCCGGGGAAACTTTTAAACGTCCGTGAAGGTACACACTCCCAGATTATAAAGCCAAATCCTTGGACTGAAGCAAGGAAAGGAATATACATCAACAAGCGAATTACGATATGGGCGCTGATGATCATGACGGATCAAGATCACGATGGAAGCCATATTTCGATCATTACTTTCCCTCCTTGCTAAAAGTTCCGGATTTCTTATGAGAATTCATTACACCGATCGTAAAGGTATGAAACCATTAAATCACGCTAATAAATAAAATAATCGTGAGATCCAATAATAATGTATCAAACTTATTAGTATACGAAGGGTGTCATTCTTTACCATACCTGAATATGAAAATTGGAAGAAAACGACCCTAATTGAAGGTCAAATATTACAAGGTAATTTCTTTATAGATAATTTTTACAACAAATTGAATTTACTAACCAATACTGTCGTAATATTATTTTGTTTCTAGGGTCTTGGCATTTTTAATACCCAGGAAGCTAAAAATTTTTTAAAGTCTAAAGCGTCATAAAAAACCTTTTAGAACTCTTCAAGATGAACGGGGAGAGTTGATCGATTTGTCCTTTAATAAAAAGAAAGCTGATGATCGCAAGAAATGGTTAAGTAATTATGAAGTGTGTATAGATTTTTTTCTGTTTCCTGATTCCAATCAGAATGTAACCTCTTTAATGAAAATCTCACATTTATATTCTTCCATCCCGGTACCTACATGAATAATGATGAGGAAGGAATCACAAAAAAATTAACTAGCTGACCTTGTTCAGTCAAACCGATAATGAACGTTCGATTCCAAATGTTCTCGACGGACTAAACCCGGTAGAAAAAAGTTATGTACACGTGCTTTAAGAAAAAGTACAAGAACGAAATTAAAGTTCCTTCGTTAGTCGGGGCGGTAATGCAAGTCTTCAAGGTACAATCATCGCAGTTTTATCGGTTCAAATAACATCAATATCCTTCATGGCGAAGGTCAATTTGGTACAAGGGATCAAGGCACTGACTCGAAAAATATTTCCCTTATGACTCATTACTAACGTATTGTAATGATGACGGTCAGCTTGTAGAACCTGAATGGTATTTCTAATTCTGCCAATGATCCTTGTTAATGGATTCGAGGGTATCGGAACCGGTGAGTTTATTTAAAAACCAGCATATTAAGTATTTCGCAAGACGAATAATAATCATCTTGATTTATCTTATAATTATTAGTTTGGGGTTCATTTATTCCAAATTACAATCCTCGCGAAATCGTTAACAATTTAAAACGATTAATTAACAATGAAAAGCCAATTCCAATGCATCCCTGGTATCGTGGGTTCCAGGCAGTGTTGTCATGGGACATTGATGGGACACTGATGGGACATAGATGGGACATATAGGACATTTGGGACATAGTGTGGGACAGGTTGGGACATATAGCTGGGACAACAAATCTCTGGGACATCAAAAATGGACATCACTGGTTCCAGGTAACATTATTAATAATCATTTAGCAGAATCCTCTAACGGACTTTTGAATTCCCCATATCTTAAATTATTATTTCATATAATATATAGGGTGAAGTTGAACAAGTAAGCAATGACAGATACAAGATCAATGGCAAGATCCACCAAATTAACAATGCATCCGTCCGAATTACCGAATTATCAATTCGTGTATGGACTCAAAATTACAAAGAAACGCTTGAGCTGTGGATATCCGGAACAGATAAAGTTCCCAAGCTGGATCCTCGTACGTAAACATTTATGTAGCTAATCTGCCTTAGAAATTTTTAATATTCTATTAAATTATTTTTATAAATACTAGGAGTACAAAAAAAAACATACAACCACCACCGCAAAGCTATCGCGAATAAGTCTAAGAGATTCTTTAAAAGAAGGACTTGAAAGATGATTTTAGATGCGAACGACCATCGGAACGTCGAACATGGTTTGTTTCGATGGCAAGGGTCGTATTCGAAAATATAATTCTCCCCAAGAAATTCTTCAGGAACTTTAAACATACAGGCTCGAATATTAGAAGAGGAAGGTTCGTATTTATATTAATATCATCATCATCATCCTCTTAGTATTAAATTAATTTGTGGAGTATGATTCTAAATTTATAATTCTTAAACTTTTTAGGCTCACATGATAAAAATACTTGAAGCCGAAGTTACCATGAACAAGGATAAAGTCATATTGATTAAATGAAGGCTGATGGTAGTCTTAAATTGAAGGCCTTTCGCGTATTGAGGCTATTGTTTTATTAGAGTCCGATGGCTTTGAAATATTTACGGACGATAAAGATAACGATGAGTATGATAAGGACGATAAGGATGCAACCGATATGTGTCTGTTAATAATCATGGATATGGTTATTTGATGGGTTTTACAGTGTGGAAATTTTGTAAGAAAACGTAAATATTCTGATATAAAATTATTGTTTTTATTCTGCGAATTAAGAATAACTTGATTATAAGTATATTCTTTTTCTTACTAGGAGCAAAAAAAAATCTTGAAGATAAAAAGTCGTGTAAGAAAAAGAAACTTAGAGAAACACCCAACAGATGTGGATAGAGAATTTAGATTGTTTTATTGAATCTTGGGATGTAAGCTGAAAATTTATATATACAACATACATATTTATTTTATTTAAAACAGTAATTAATTATCATAATAATAATAAAATAATATTTATTTATTACTATTAAATATATTACAGAATATTCTGCTGAATTACTGAAATTTCGCCGAAATCATTATACCTACTAAATCAAAGAAACGATCATTATCCATTGAATCGATTGAAGATGTGTGAGATCATTGTCAACTGATGAATCGTTTTGATAATAAGGACTTTCATGATCTTTACGAAGATATTGAAAAAGTAAGTAAAGGTGCCTCATTAATTCAAAAAGATAATGAGAACATTTATAAAAGGTCAAAAAATATAAGGTAAAAAAGAATGTTATATCTGACTATTTCACGCCTGTTATTGTCAGACGTGGATTCTGAGGTCTCTCCCGTCGATCAACCGCAAAGTAAATAGATTATTTGTCAGAACTTTTTTCCTTTTCCTAAAAGGTACGACCTTAAGGTGAAGATTTTCACATGGGAAGTTATCAATAATAAAACGAGAAAATTTCGTGTTCGATTTAAATAGAATTATTTAATGTCGCTCTGTTACAATATATTAAAATTTAATTAAATATGCAGTTTATTTTGTCAAAGAATATTTCGTGGTATTTTTTCTTTTTTAAATTGCATAAACATAATAGGTTCAAAGTCCATCAGAAAAACTTATCATTGTTATTATCTAATTTTATCTAATTACTACCAAATAATATAATTGATCACGTGACATTCGTAAGTTCTCAATAAAACCGAATCGCCACAGAAAATTTCGCCCGACACAGAAATTCTTTCTTCACAAACCCAAGGTTTGACATTAACAATATATTCTCTCCCCGAAATCTCGCACACATAACACAGCACATTTTTCACGCGGTTGCTGGTCTGTTATTTTTGAAAAGTTCCTAATGACAACACAACAATTTCTATTAGCTTCTGCAAGTTCGCTGTATCCGACTTCAGCAAAGGTGGCAGAGTCGTACCTCAATAATTCTCCCATGGAACATGTCAAGAAGTTCACGTTTTCCCACATTGAAGACCTGCTGAGAACGACATACGCTTGTCCGGCAAAGATGAACGTTTTTTCGCCCGAAGGAGATACAAAATCAAGTAATTTTTCGGAGACTATGTACGGAAACCGAGTAGGAGCGGGAAATAGGTAGGATGATGATTCTGTGTTGAAATACTCATAAAAAAATTAATTAATAACTTAATGAAAATATTTTGCGAACGAAAGTATAGACAAAACGTTTTCGAAAAAAGAAATTATCGAAATGTGTCGGAAGGATATGAACAAGTTCATGATCATGTCGACTGAATTTGCAACGGTTAGTATAGGCATCAATAGCAATGTACTCTAATGTGTTTTAATCCTTTATTTAATAAATATTTTAATAAATATAGCCTGCAAATAAACCAAACCTAATCAAGAATACACCAATTTGTCGACTATGGATGATACATTTTGGATAGTATTATATCAAGCAAATTGGTTTGAAGGATCTATTCAGTATTATTCTTATCAATATACCAAAATGGATTAGAAAGAATAATATAGATGTAGAGCTAAAATGTTTAAATAAATCAACAAGGAGGGTTGCAATTAAAAATATTATCCTTTAAATTGTCTATAAAACATTTAGAAAACAAAATATTTTGACATCTAATGATTATAAAAGATGAAATAAAGTTTATTAGATTTATTATATTAAATACATTTAATAATAATATTTTTAAATTTTTAAAATTAATAATTATTAATATATATCAATTTTTCAATTTTTAAAAATAATTAAAAATGAATTATAAGTAGGTAAAACAATTAAAAAATATTAAATTCATAATAAGATAATAAAAGAGTTATGGATTATTTAAGTAAATTATAAGTTCACTTATTTATTTAGTTAAAAATACTTTTACTAAAGATTCATTTAAGTGCTAAAATTGCAATTTATTAATTTAATAGTGATTCAGAAGGATTATTATGATAATGACATATATTCATATAGAAAGAATTAATGCATAATGGTTTTTAAGATTGATCTTTTATCTTTCTTTAGACTAGACCAGTCTAATCTTACATCATTCAATTCTACCAATTTAGTTTAATCCAAAATTTATTTTTTTAGTCTAATTTATAAAATAATTAGATTTTATTATTTTTATTATTTCATATAAAATTTAATATTAAATAAAATTGGTTAATATTAAAAAAAAATTGTTCTCTTTCTTTTTTTTTAATTATTTACTAATTATTATTTTTTCTACATAAATTGAATATATTAATTTCATTATTATTATAAATAATTATTAATTTTTTAAATATATATCTCTTACTTCTATTAATAGTAAAATAACTTATTTAAAGCTTTCTCTAAAGTTATACTTATAGCTTGAATACACAAATAATACTTTACCATTCAACTTAAAATCAAAAAGCTTTTTTATTAAAATTTGATTTTCTAATAGCATTACTAAATATCTATTTAATTTTCTTAAATATTATATATTTATAATGAGTAAAGTTATTATTTATAATTGCTATAAAAATTTTTTAAGTACTTTATAATATCATCTGATATAAATAATATAGTTAAAGTAAATAAATATTAAGGAATATCCATTTAATCTTAAGTCTTTATTTATTAATTTCATTTTTATCTTTAAATACATATATATATTTTACTTTTGAATTTAATAATAAAGAAATTTGTGATAATTCATCTAAAATTAGTCTAATTTTGATAAATTATATTTGTTATTATATATTATAATAATTTATTATCATTTATATATTGAATTTAATAAATTACAATTATTAAAAATTAAATTAAATTAAAAAACTCATAAAAGTAAAAAAATTGTAAAATTAAAAATTAAAAAAAATACATATATCTGAAAAAATAATTAATATAATAAAAAAATCATATTAATAAAAAATTAATTAAAAAATTTGAAATTAATAAAATTAAAAAAAAATAATTAAAAGAAAATTTAAAAATTAAAATTATAATTATAAAAATTAAAAATTAAAAAAAAAAAATTAATAGAAAAATAATATATATAATTAAGAAAATAGAAATAAATAAATTATATTTAAAAAAAAATAAAATTAATTTAATTTTAATAATTTAATTATTTTAAAAATTAAAAATCAATAATTATAAAACTTGAATTTGACTTGATTTAATTATTATTTGATTTAGATTAACTCAATTTGATTATTATATAATTTAAATTTAATTCAAATTTTAAGAATAATATTAATATTAAAAATAAAAAAATGTTATAAAATTTATTTTTTTTTATAAGTATTAATTCTAATTCATTTTTACATATATTTTTTTATTAGAATTTTATGCTTATTATATTAATTTTAAAATCATATCTTTTAATTAATATTAGATTAATTTTATATATAAGAAAACTTATTTTACTGAAATATTTATTATTTAATAAAATATATTTATTAATTAATTAATTGTTTATTTAATTTATTTTTTTATTTTATTTTATTTTTTTTTTATTTTATTTTAATTTTTTTTATTTTATTTTATTTTAATTTTTCAATTTTTTTTTACTTTATTCTATATATACCACATCATTTTTTTTTTATAAAAAAAAATGCTTTATTTTTTTATTTTTTTTTATTTTATTTTTTTATCTTTTTTTTATCACTTATTATTTTATTTTAATATTTTTTATTAATTTAAAAAAGATTTTTAAGATAAATATTATAATTATAAAATAATAATTATAATAAAATAATAAAATAATAATAATAATATAATAATGATATATTTATATATATATTATCTTACAATAATTATAACTGAAAATTAATATTGATATAAAATTAATAAGAATTTAGCTTTAATTAATATTTCAGAAAAAGTTGAAAAAGTTCTAAAGGATTGATAAATAAATATTAATTTTAGGTAATAATGTATATTTAGAATAAGCAATTAGAATTTTATTAAGAAATAAAGAATTTAATATAATTATATTTATTAATATATAAGAGTTATTAGTATTTATCTTATTTATAATAAAGACTAAATTAAATTCTTTAATTATCTAAGAATATCTGTAAAATTATCTAAATTATTTTAAATTATTTGAACTTGTCTATCTCTAACCAAGTTCTAAAACTATTCTATTTATACTAAATTTGCTAATATAAATAATTAAAATAATAATTAATTATTAATATAAAATAATTAATAATATAAGTTGATTAATAATATAAAAAAATTTTAGCATTTTTTAAATGTTTTATGTAATCTTTATTTAATTTATTTTTTCATCTTTATTATCATTTTTTATCTAATGTAGTATAATAATATAACTTCTTATTACATGTATTACATTATGTCAACTGATCTTTTAAATTAATATTTTTTTATTATTATACTATCCCTTCAAACGTTTTGCAGGCAAATTTGCCTGCAATTTTTGTTTTCTAAATAAAAATTCAAAAAAAATGTAATTAATTAGTGATATTTTAAAGATAAATATATAATAAATTATTATGAAAAAAAGTTAAAATTTAAACTTATATATCTTGCTATCTATTAATCTTAAAAATATGAAAATATAATTATTTAATAGGTCTTAATAAGATAAATCCAACAAACTAAATTTTATTTTTTGTAATTTATTTAATAATAAATTATTTTAAAAAATTGAAAAATTGAAAAATTAATTTATATTGATAATTTTAATTTTAAAAATTTAAAAATATTATTATTAGAAAGATTTTAATATGACAAATCTAATAAACTTTATTTCATCTTTTTGTAATCATTAGATATTAAAATATTATAATTTTTTTATAATGTTTTATAACCAATTTATATCTATGCTTTAAGGGATAAATATTTTTCTTTATTAATTTTTTAAAAGTATTTTTTAATTTTAACTATTATAATACATTAAGTTAAAATATTTTAATTTTAAATTTTAATTTTAATTTATATATAGATCTAATACAAAAAGATAAGTATCTTAAGAAATTTTTAATAGAAAAATTTTACTAAAGTAAATTTTTTTATTTATTTAAATTATATTAGTATATATTCAAAAATATAAAAATATAAAAATTAGGTTAAATTATATATTACTGTTAAAATTCTTATAATTATTAAAATTTTTATTAATAAATTATATATTCTTATTATTAGATTAAATTTAAAAGTAATTTTTTATTTAAGCTAGCTTGAATCAATAAAAAAATTGCAAAAATAAATTTTAAATTTAAATTTATCTTAATAAGATGATTCTAATAAACTTAAAATCATAAAATCTTAATATTATTTATAAAGAAATTGATTGTTAAAATTAATATTATACAAATTTTTTGTATAAATAAGGTTAAACTTAACAATTAATTTTTTTATAGATAATGATTAAAATTTTATAATTTTAGGCTTATTAGAATTATCTCATCAAAAGAATTTGAATTTAATAATTAAAATTTATTAAATTTATTAGAATTAATTTAATTTGTTTATATAAATTATTATAAAAATTATTATATAAACTTATAGTAAAAAAAAAATAAAATTATTAAATTTTAAAACTTAATTTCTTGATAACTACTAATTTAATTTAAATATATATTTATTGTATATAAAATTATACATTTATATATATAAATTTATAAAATTACATATATTATTAAAAAATATCAAAATTTATATTTTTTTAAAAAATTCAAAAGATTTGTTTTATTAAAATTTATATAAAATATAAACTTAGTAATTAGAACTCTGAATTAATTCAGATTAATCTATTTATCTAACCTAACAAAATTCAAGTCAACTAATTAAATTATATTATAAATAAAAGATAAATTTATTTAATTATTTTTTTTTAATTCGTTTTAATTTTCAAATAAATATTAGGATCTCAAAAAAGTTTTTTATTTTTGTTTAAATTAATAATTTATAACATTTATAATTTTATATTTTTTGATTATATTTTTTTATTTTATTTTTTTTTAATTATATATTTTTCTCAATCTTAAATTTATTATTTTTTTTTATTTATTTATTTTTTCTCTTTTTTCAATCTTTTTAATTTTTTTAATTTTAATTTTAATTTTTAATTTTTATTTTTTTTATTTTATTTTTTTATTTTTTTTTTTTTCTACCTTTTTAATTAATATTTTTATTTTTTTTTAATTTAATTTATTTTTATTTTATTTTTTTTTCCCTTTTTAATTTTTTTAATTTTTAAAAGATTTTAAAGAAAGTTGTACTACATACATTATAATTAATTAACCTAATATAATTTGCTAATTTGTATATTTTTCTACATATTATATAAATGCTTATAAACTTGAATATTTAGATAAGATAAATATTTTTGTGGTTATATTTTTACAAATATTTTAAAAGAATTTAATAACATATAAAACAAAATAAAATTATTGAATTAAGATTAACTAATTATATCTATCATATAATTTATATATATTAATCATATTTTAAATATGTAATAATAAAGACATTAAAAATTCTGCTATTATTATTAAAATTAATATTAAAAAATCTTAACTACAAAAAATTTTATAATAAAATAAAAAATATATAATATTAAAGGTCATATCAAAGATTATTTAATAATATATTTTTTAATAATTATGTTAAAATAATTTTTAATATTTTAAAATTCTTAAAAATTATTTGATGTTACTAAGTTATTTGCTTTATATATATAAAAAATTATTTTTCTATTTTATTATTAAAAATTTCCTTTACAGATTTTTTGCTATTTTAATTAATATATAGAAGATTATTATAAAAAAAGAAAAATTTGAAATTTATGTTTTTAAGCTAATTTGTATATATGACTATAATTAGCTAATAAAAATTTGATTAAAATTTGATTTTTATTGATTATCATTATATTAGTATTTAACTTTATATTAAGTTCTATTTTCTAGTTTTATTCTCTTATTCTTATTTGTATTTATATATTTAAAGTTATGTTTTAAATTTTAAATTAAAAGATTAAAAAAAAAGATTTAATAATTTATTTAATTAATATATTATTATATTATGTTAAAGATTTATTTTATTTACTTATTAATGTATATGAAATATAATATTCATTTATTTTAATAAGAATCAATAATATTGTATTTAAAATGTTTTAAAAATGTAAAATTAAAATATCATAAAATTTTATTTAAATTAAGATTGTATTATAGATAAAAATTATTAATAATAATAAGAATTAATGATATAATAGTTTTAAATTATTATTTATTAAAGTAAATTTATTTCAAGATAAAAAGTATAATATTGAAATTTAACAAGAATTCTGAATCTATTATCAAATTTGAATAGAAGGACAGTCATTAAAAATCTTTAATTTTACAATATATATTTGATAATTATATAATTATTTGAATTATTTTTTTTTTGGTATTTTGTCATTAAGTAAGTGTATTAAAAAAAAAAGCAAATATAATAGATGTAATATTTTATCTAAATACTAAAAGAAAAACTTAGAAATTATATTAAAATTTTAATAAAAATTTGTAAAATATAAAACTAAATTAATAATGACACTAAGTTCATTTAAAGCTTTATATTTTAACAAAATTTTTAAAATTCAAAATTAAATTAATATTGGTATTCCTTTTTTCTTATAAACATCCTATATAATCTCTAAGAAAAAAAAATTGAATAAAAAACCCCATTAAATAGTTTATAAAGTAAATATCTTTACCTTTAAAATATATAAATAGAATTTTTGACTAATAATTTTTATTTAAAATAATGATCAGACTTGTAAAGCTTGTGAATAGTAAATATGTCTTGTTTCTCCTTTTTTTCCGGCTTTTTTAATATGTGAAATGGTGATACAAAATCGAGGATGTTTTCTTGTGGCGCAGAAAAATTTTCAAGACTTCCCCAGCTAACCTTCCAAAAAATGTCACGAAATGGCCGGCACCACGGCATTTGGCTGGAATTAATTGTGGCGCACATATGACGTATAGTGGTGACAAATAGATTTTTAACTACTAAAAAATTCTGTCCCCATAATACATAGTAAAAATGAAACGCGGAGGAAAGTGACTCCGGTGACAAATAATAATATCTTGTGAAATTTCGTGACATTTTTTTGAAGGTTATGCAGGGGAAGTCAATTTTCAATTGGTAGTTTATTTATTCAAATTCAAATAATCAGATTGCCATTTTAGAGAACAATTAACCTCAATAGTATCACGACAAATTTGATCATCATTTCAAAAAAAAAGCCACACAATAATTACAAAACTAGAAGTATCGGCATACACTGATCTTAATCTTTTTCTTATAAAGGTGAAAGGTCAAATTAATATAGTTTAACTCAAAACATTAACATTGAATCCATTTATGGTTCACGCCCATCTTGATAAATTAAAGTCTAATATCCGCTATTCTACGAAACGTTAGATGTAAAATAGGTCACATACGATATATATTATTTCAGTTTCCTTATGTGGTATTAATAAATGACTGTAATTTAATAATTCAAGCCTATTTTGATTACGATTATTAACTTTTTTTCACTTTTTTCGCGCGACACAATTATTTCTTTACGATTCATACATGAACTTTATCATAGTACGTCCTTATTTGGTAATTTAATTATGTAAAAATTAATAACTTTTATATTATATTTTGTCCAAAATAACCTTTAATTTTATAAATGAACCACTTACTTCTATTCATCCATGATGCACGACCATTTCCGTGAAAGTGTAAAAATGAACAAATTGAAAACTTGCTATTATTGTTAGCAAAAAAAGATATGAAGGAAAAAAAGATCGCACACGTTAAATTAAATTAATAATTCGAAAAAAAATTTTGCACATGTTAACTGATCTCCTTTTTCGTGCTAAATATTCTACTAATTCAAAAAGTATAAATTGAAGGCATTTGATGAAAGGTTAGAATTTTAAGTCTATTTAACTTTTAACTAATTTCCTTCTTTTTCGATTCTCTTATCATTACACAATGCCAAAAGCTAAAAAGGTCAATATTATTTATGATCAAATGAAAGTTGAACGAGTCCTTAAAAGATATGTAAATATACTACACCAAGTAGAGATGGATTTTCCGATAAAATCCCGTCTATATGAATTGTTAGAACCTTGTCAAAGGCCGTTAAACCAATTCATGTTATTTAAAAGATACATACGACCGAGTATCTTAACTGATATTCCTCATGCAACGATCGAAGTTATTTCGAAAGAAACGTCGGAAAGATGGAATCTCGTCGGCACTGAGACAAAACGAACTTTTGAAATTTTGTCACAAATTTGTGTCCTGATAAAGAAGGAATTGATGGGCGGCACAAACGATAATAATGAAGGGCATTCGGCTTCTTCTAATAAGCCCTGGGAATTTTCTGCCGCAATTCCCCATATGATCCTTTCGAAAAATTCGTCTGGGGTAACTACGTTGAATTACACCAAAATTTCACCAATCGATCAAAATTCGAACGATGAATCGATCTTGGACAATTTTTTAAATCGTTTCGATTCATATAACCCGCCTTTAGAAGATCGATATAATTTAAATGTCATCGAAGTAATGATTTCGGTTATTTACCCGAATGTTCTAACCCATAACTTCTAAGTAATTTTTTAAGATCTAAGCACGAATAATATGTAAATCATATGTTTTATTTTTATGCAATATTTTAAAATATATCATTAAGCTCGTTTAAATATATGATTTTCTTCTAATCAATTTTTAAGCTTATTTTTAGTAATTTTTAAGATTTAAGCGCGAATAATATGTAAATTATGTAGAAAATTAAGTTTTATTTTTATGCAATATTTTAATAATATCATTAAGCTCGTTTAAATATATGCTATGTTTTTCTTTTAATCAATTTTAAGCAAAACTTTAAGCAATTTTTTAAGATTTAAGCACGAATTATATGTAAATTATGCAGAATATTAAGTTTATTTTTATGCAATATTTTAAAAAATAATATTAAGCTTGTTTAATGTATGCTATGTTTACTTTTAATCAAGTTTTAAGCTACAAAAGAAACATTCTTCGAATTTCTAGTTACGTTTTATTAGTCAAATGATGATGGTCTCTATTTAATATGTTTAAAATAAATTTATTCATTTACAATCAACTAAATTATCTAAATATATCTACATATTCATTATTTCGTGTTAACACATATCATTTTACTAAATAAATTTGATCCAATATGCGTAAATTTACAAGAAATTTAATAGATGATTCTGGTAATATTTTCGTGCAAAACTGCTAATACTAAAAATTTTTTCATTTTTCCACATTATTAACCGTATTTTATTTCAAAAATAAATATTAAATTATATTTCTTGTTTAAAGATTAATAATAATTTTTTAAATATTTTATTGTATTTTACGTAACGTTACACAATTTCAAAAAGGAGATTTTGTCTCCCAGTAAAATTCAAGTATAAGATTCCATTTTTGGAGCAATATCCATTTTTATTAAAAGATCTAATTTCCTTGTTTGAAAATTTGTGTAACGTGACGTGTTGCTTTGCAGCTAGTATATAACTAATTTTTTTTTATTATAACTAATTATAACATTTTAGATCTATAATCTAATTTATTATACTGTATAAGTTTTTAATTATTTTAAGATAATTGTAATATTTTATTAAATTTTTAATTACTATATTTTTAACCTTAAATTTTTAAAATTTAAATTTTTTATATTTTATTATATATAATTTTTTATTATTAATTATTAAATTTATTCTCAGGATATTAGTGAATAGCTTAAACAATATTTTCTTTTTAACTTTAATAATAATTAAGGATGATTCCTATAAAGGGAATGCATAATGTATAACAAATTAAACACAAGAAAATTCAAATTACTGGACTGTTAACGAAAAAGTAAATATAAAGACAAAACAAAAACAAAAAAAAATACGTTAATATAAATTTTATTTTATTAATATGTATTATTTATATTTTCATATTGATTCTTAATAAGTTAGAACCTATTTTGGGTATTCAAAGATGTGTCATTATATCATAAAAAGGCTATTCTAGTATATATTCATTTTGGTGATTGTCACTTTAGCGCAGATATCTGTTTAGCAAATATCTAAAAGATGCTGAAACATGATTTCTAATATTTAGATAATATCTTTTTCTTCGCGTGGGATACTAAATTCAGTACTTATCAAATCCCTCTAAACTAGTTTTTATTTCCAAATTGCTCGTTTGGCTATTGAAATTTCGAAAACACGAATTTTTCTATGATATGGGAGGCGATCAATAAAAAAGGGAGAAATCTACAAATTTTGAGTAATTTTAGTTATTAAGCTAGTTTTGTTCACATGACCATGATTAGCAATAAAAAAATTTTTGACTAAAAAGTGGAATTCCTCCTTGTCTCCCATATGTGAATAATTCCAAAGATTTTGTAATTAAATTAATCAAAATGTACAAATTAATCATTGATTTAAAAATAAAAAAATAAAAAATAAAAATTGTTCATAATCATGATCCACCTCGACCCCAAATACATAAAAGAGATAATGATAATTTAATCTTCTAACAACAAAGAAAGTTGAACCAATCTATAATTTCAATAGAAAAGCTTTGATTGTGAAGCAACAAGCGAATTAATCCTACTTTGATTTTCGTCTGCGGTAGTTGAGTTTATAGTTGTTAGATTAAAACAAATGAAGGTATTTCTGAACTAAAATTAGGATTTTGGAATTAAGATATCGCAATTTAATTAAATTGTACTTACTTGTATATGAATGTTTCCCAATAAAAATCTTACCAAAAAATATCACGTGATATCAATTTTTAGCTTGATGATTAGCCTAATGAGGTTGTGGCTATATAAAAATTTTTTTTTAGTGGCTGGGCGAATACGACCAAGTGGTGTTACGTCGTCGATTCTTCAGTGATAGAAAGGATGATTTATTTGCTTGCGGTAACAATTGAATTTAACTCCATCAGAAAAATAATTTATATTGGATTTTTTCTCCCTTTTCTGGATTATCTATTGACAAAAATTAAAGGATAAAAAGCTATCTAAATACAATTAGACAAATAAACTCTTGGCACGTCTAAACTAAAAAAAAAATTTTTTTTTTTTTTTTAAAAAAAAATCTAAAGTAATCGAAATATACTTTTTTACTACGAAGAAGGTTTAAGGTTAAAGAATTATTTTGTAATTTTAATTGTCCATATATAATAATATAAACAGAGATATCTAATTTAACTAAATAAACAAAATGAATTGACAAAAATTTTGTAAAACTAAACATATAATGGAAGTTGAGGAAGGTGTTCCTTGGAGTAAATTTTGCAACTCCTTCAACTAATCCACATCCTCCAGAAATATCTCCAAATATTTCCAAATGGATCACAGTGTTCCGAATCTGAACGCTGGATAATTAGCTTCAATGAAGCCTGCTTCATTATTATTTTTAATTTAGCATTTGTAATGAAGCTTACTTCATTATCCTTATCCAAAGAAACCATACTGAAAAGGTTGACCAAGTAATCCACTTCGACAATGAAATCAGTAGGGAATTGAGTTTTTAACGAAGACATTATCTTTTTGTTTTGTGATTAAAGAAAAATAAAAAATTTGTTTATGAGGGTCAAGTAACAGAGAGAGAATCTCGTGACGTAGAAATCTCCAAGAAAACAAATATATAATGACTTATACCTTGTGAAGTTCCGTATACCAAAATACGATTTGAAATTATTTAAAATAATTTTATTTATAACTAACCGTCGTTTAGGTTTAAGTACGGGAACACGTTGCTCTAACAAAGGAACTTGGATTCTTTGGTAGGAGACTATTTTGCGTTGCTCGACTTTGTGAAAGCAGGATACGAGTGTGTAAATTTGAGAAGTATTATTTGAAGTCATTTCTCGTTTCTTTCTTTTTTAAAAATATATAATAATAAGGGGAAAATGTTTTGATAAAGATTAACGGTTCTCAAAATTATATTGGACGCTTTCAGATACGACTAGTTCACTGATTGGTTGTATTTATATTTAACATGATCAATGTTTCTATAAAACGTTGGATGACGTAAACATATTTTATAATGAATTATGAGAAATCGATTATTATTTGAGATTAGATCAACGATCTCATCATTCTGAAATCTTTGGGCCACCATCAACTTTTCTTAACATATCCCTTTGCTCTAAAAATTCAAATTCTTCCCTTAATAAATGCTCTTTTATCAATTTTTTGTTTAAATTTACTACCAGATTCGTTCATATAAGATTTATATAATTTACATATTCATAGCAAAATTAAATATGCTACAGTCACGTCCGCTTAATGAAAAAATGAAAAGCAGAATCCATAATTGAGATTCATGAATCCTTTAAAATGTTGATAGGAAAAAAGGTTTTGAATATAATGTTGAAAAATAAAATAAGAACATTTCTTTGCGATAATTTCTTACCTTGTAAAATTTTGTCTATATTTACATCTTGCTGCATGGCCGCTTGAGTGAAATCACTAATTATAAGAAATGGTTGATTCGCATTCAAATTACCAACAGGTTCAAACTAATTAAAGGTACGTAAAAACGAAGATCTTAATTAGAATTTAAATTCGCGTTCTAAAAAATATTTTTGATTCCAAAACTCACATATTTTATAAAAAGTCCTAAACGATATCTGTTGAATTATTAAATATCTTTTCAATAATATTTTTAAAACTTCTATTTTCAAATAATTCCTATAAGAAAGAAATATCAGTAATTTTATCAAATGCACATGCAACTATTTCGAACGGAAACCTACCTGAACTTTCTTGATAAACATCTTAAAATATTCCTATCATCAATAACAGAATTATCTATGATCAAAGTATTTTTCGCAAATTGGGTGGAATATTTCAATCGTATGTGGGCGTCTAACATTAATATGAGAATAAGAATTTCGGGACAAAATGTTACTGGGAAGATCGGTGAATATGCTCTGTAGAAGATAAATAGAGATTTTTCTTTAAAAATAAAAAAATTAAATGAAATTTGATCAATTTAATAAGCGTGTTAACTTACCAATTTCCGAGTAATTCCAATCAATGCCATAGGACAATTATTACTAGTAGTTATATTAAAGAAATTGTACACGAATGGTTTAGTACAATTCTCCACAAATTCATCGAAATTATAAATAACGATGATGTTAGGTCTTGTTGCTTGGTTTCCCGATTTAAACAGATCAAATACTTCAAGATCCCTTGCTAAGAATAGAGATATTAAAATTAACACCATCCAATGATTTTAAAAGACTTTGATTCGCGTTAATAATATGTATACCTAATTGACGAGTAAGTTATCTACGCGCTGTCGTGTCATCAGTTTGATATAACCCGTTCAAGTATACGATACAAAAATCGTCATCGTACTTTTCGTAGAACCTTGTTTACAGGCTTTATTATATACATAAAAAATATAAATCGTTTAAAAATTCTTTCAGAATATACAAAACGAGTTCACGTGGTTATGTTTAAAAAAATTACCATTGTCTTCCCACAACCAGACGGGCCAATAAGCATGCAAGTATTTCTTTCGCCAAAATCGACGGTTCTATTTAATAATCTTATTTAATACCTTTAAAAAAAAAAAAATTCAAAACACATACTTGTACTTTTTCTTTAAACCTACAAGTGTTTGTGATATTACATATCCAGATAGTCTTTCTTTGAGGGATTTGCGTGTCTTTGCAATACTTTCTTCTGACCACGTTTGCTTTATGATTTTTTTAAAAATTTTGATGTCTACGCAAATAGTGACATCTAAGCATCGATCTTATCACGTGAAATATCACGAAAGGTAACAAAATTGCGAAACTGATGATAAACTTCGTATTTTAGACAATTTTGTTATTAAATGTCAAGTCCACAAAAATATAACCGATATTTTGGAAAATATGAAATTCGAAGGTATGGTGTAAAAAAAATAGAAAAAAAAATTCTCTATAAAATAGTATTAAATTATTGTTTAAATAAATATAGTTGTTCTGGAGCTCAATATATATCCGGTATATTAGTTAGTTGTATTAAAACAAAAGAATCTTTATGCATTAGCGAATTCTATGATTTTTTGGTGAGGTAGAAATTTATATAAACTTAACGAGATATATATGGGAGGTAAGCTAATAAAATCACGTTACGGATCTTATGATTTATTATGTTCGTAACTCGATTTTAATAGCAAACCTCCCATATATATATATATATGAAATCACACGAAAAATATTAAATCATTTCGTTTTTAATAGTACGCGGATAAGTTTTATAATTCTACGGATGATAATCCTAAAGTTGATGAAGGAGGATCAAATAAAGACGATGTGGAAACTTCAATTGCTAAAGAAATTGCCCAAATGAAACAACCTCATAAATCGCGTCGTTTTGCATCAATACAAACTGGAGCTAATTGCGGTACTTATTGATCCTTCTATATTTAATCAAATCTCTTACTCATGTACTAACTACTTTACATCATAAATTTGTTAGTCGTATTCATCAAGACAATCCTCCTGTAAACCCTGTTCAACTCGTTCATTCTATTTTGACCGATTTGTACAATTCAGAACAAAGAAAGCTAGGTAGTAATTTCTTCTTGATTTTTCTTCTTGATTTTTCTTCTTTTAATTTAAATTCTTTTAATTTAATGGAGTAAAAGTAATTCATATTTTGATTATGAATCTAAGATTTTCTATGAAGATGGTTCCCATTGTACAAACATGTTACGACAATATGAATGATTTTAATTGGCAGATGAAATATTGAAACCACGATTTTATTCATTAAAAGACGATCAACAAAAGATTATAGGGTAAAAATATTCTATCATCTTTTTAGCAAACTAATAATTATGTTATGATTATTTTTTTTTAAAAAAAAAAATAGTATGCAGTTATTCCGAATATCAGGCATAATCATAATGTAGATAGAATGGAATTAATTACAATGATTGCAAAATTAGTTGATCAACGCATAGTAAATCTCGATGATCAGAATTAGTATGTGTTCAAGGTAGCTTACAATCAAATTAAATTTTTTATCGTTGTATAATATCTTAAATTAACTTTCTTAAAAAAATAGTGTATTTGTGGAATGAGTATTCTCGAGGATTATAATAAGTTGAAAAAGTACAATATAAAGAAAATTTTCGAAGAATTAAACGAAAAGAAAACAAGTTCCTATAGATATTTAGAAATTCAATCGGCATCACCACTTTCATTATTATCTTAGAAACAGCCTAACATAACCAATAAGATCATTTCTTAATATTGGCAAATTTTAAAACTTGATCGTTGTAAAAAAGATTGGAATTTTATCAAATTTCTTTTTTATAAACCCTTAAATGATGATTTTTAATACATAATCAATTATCATGCAGAATTTTATACAATTTATCATTTTTAAATAAAACGTTTAATATATTATCAATAAACAAAAGTTTCAAATTTAATTTTTATATAATATTTAAATAAAAGATTATTTGCTATTTTATAAAAATATAAAAAGGATATAAATAGCATTTAATTATCTGTTGGTATATTATATTGCTTTTTAATTAAATCCAATTTCTTTATATTAAAATTGCTAAATAATACTTAAAGATTTAGTAGACTTTTTATTAATAAATTAGATTATTGAATATTAGAAACATGTATATAATTTCTAATAAAAGGTTTTATTCAAATTTAATATAATCATTAATAATAAGTAACTTTAAAATTTATATTAAATAATAATAATAGTTTAAGTTTATATATTTTTTAATTTTAATTTTTGATATAAATAAATTATAAATAAATATTCATATATTTGCTAATTTAACTATACAAACTATAATATCTAATATTAAATTTTTTAAATATATTAAAATAATATAAAAATAAATATTTAAAGATAATATAAATTAAAAGAAGTTAATATTTCTTTAAATAATCAAATAATAAATTTAATTTAAGAAAGTTTTAAAAATTATCTTTAAAGATATATATAATAAAAGATAATAAAATAATAAAATTTAAATAATTTAATAAAAAAATTTTTTTAAAAATTATAAATATTTATTTAACCATTTGTACAATGTAAATATAATTAATATTTCTCTTGAAAAAGTTAAATTTATTATTTTAAAATAATATTTATTATATTAAAGATTTTTCATATCTTTTATTATAATTTTAATATAGTTTATCTGAATTTAAACTATTATTAAAAAATTTCATTTCTTATTTATATTAATAACTATAATAAATAAATCTTTAAAAAATTGAAATTCTTATTATAAAAAAATAATAATTATTATATAAAGTTTATATTAAACAAAAAGTTTAAATATTATACTTATTTTAAATATTATTAATTTTTAAAAGATTATATTATATTATTATTATATTATATAAATAAATATATATTTATAATCATTAATAAATATTTATTTTAATTTTGTAATATTAATTAATTTTTCTTTAGATATTCTATTGTTTAATTAATTTTATATAATAATAAATTTAAATAATATGCTTAAAATTTATATTATAATTTGAAATCTCAAAGAATAAAATGTATTCAAACATAAAATAATGCTTGAAGAATATAATAATATTTTATTATTAAAATTTAATTATTATTTTTTTTGCTTTACTAATTTTTTCTTCTTATAAGAAAATAAAAAAAAGCAAAAGTTTTTATTAAAGAGAATAATAAATATAAATTTTTTTTTAAAAGTTTTGATATTTTTAACAAATTTATAATAACTTTATTTATTTTAATATATTTTAATAAATTTATATTTACTAATTATTTTTATTCTTTTTTTTCAGAAATTATTTTTTATTTTTTTATTTTAATTTTTTTATTTTTAATTTTTATATTTTTCTATTCTTTTTTTTGATTTTTTTTTTGCTTTTTATTTTTTTAAAATATTTTTAAATTAGTTTTTATTTTTATTATATTTTAAAGAATAGAATTTTAAACAGAATTCTAAAAATCTCTTATATTTTTTTTTAATTTTTAATGATAATACTGCAGTTATCTTCTGTAATTATTTTTAAAGTTTATTTGAGTCAACTAATTCTTAACCATCTTCTCTAAATATCTAAAAGAACTAATTTTAATAAGTAGTTCTTCAATAGAAAAGACTAATAGAAAGTATTAATTTTTATAATACTTTTTTTTTAAATTATTCATTAATTCTCTACTCTTAAGAAATTTACATCTTTCAGAACTAATAAATTTGAGATTAATATTTAATAAAAAGAAAGGTTAAAAAAGACATATGATTTTAACAAGTTCCTAGCTAAGCTGCCTAGTTAGTTTTTGATTATAGTAATCTTCTAATATAAGAGCACCTATATTATTAAGTTCTATCAGAAATTTTTTTGTACTCTCAAATTTTTATGCTAAGATATCTATCAATTTAGATTACAACTATCAGTAGATATTACATGAAGCCTAATTTATACAATTATAAGAACTAGAAAATCTCACTAAGATCAGCAGACTATATAACATCATAAATTTTCAAAAGAGTATTATTGTTTATAAAGGTAATTGAATAGTTATTTATTTATATTTAAAGTTATGTTGATCCTGATCATCTTAGATACCTTCTGATACTCACTTTTTTGTAAGCAAAAAAGAAAAAAGAAAAATAAATAAGAAAATATCTGAGAGAAGTAGTAAAAAATATATTTAAACAAAAAAATACTCATATTTAGACTATCAACAGAATAGTTTTAGATAGAATATAAGAAATAAAAAAGAAAAAAGTTTAAAAAATGAGTTTTTGTTTTTATTCACAGGCTAAGTCATAATTATTTTTAATTATACATATTTTTTACATAAAAATTCTTAAACAAAATCTAATGAGAAAGAGTTTAAAATCTTTTATAATTCAGATTAAAATTTATATATAAATTTTAGTAAAATTACATATTATAGAAATTTTTTAAATTCATTATTCTACATATTTCTAGTTTTTAAGTTAACTAGTAATTTGATTTAGATAATTTTAATATCATTGAAATCATTTCAATAAAAAAATTCTAATAATAGTAAACTTATATTTTTAGCATTAATATTAATTAAATTATTATAAAAAATAAATTTAACTTATGAATTAAATAAGAAATATTTAGAGTTCTAATTAACTTAACATATATAATTAATTAAAATTAAATTTATAATTATAATTGTTGTTTAATAAAAAACTAAAAATCAGTTTAACTTAAAGACTAAACTAGTAGTTTTTGAATAAAATAGAATAAATTAAACTAATAATATTTTAATAATAAAATTTTTTTTTTAGATAAATATTATAAATTTATAAATATAATAATAAATATAATAATTAATAAAATGAATTTTTACAAATAAAATAAAAAATATTAATAAGATTTAAAATCTTTTTCATTTAAGTTATATTTCTTTTCTAATAAAATTACTAAATAATAATTTATTTTATCAATGATTAAACTAAAGTAAATAAAATTTATTTTTTATATAATTGTAAATTGTATATAATAGTCAAAATAATAAAAATAAAATATTTAAAATGTATTTTTTTAAAATAATAACTTTTATAATTCTTTTGTAATAATATAAAAATATAAAAAATTATTTAAAAGTGAATAAAATCAAATAATTACTATTTAAGTTAGGCAAAGTTAATTTTAGATTCTCATGATCCAGCTATATTAGTTTTATAATTCAGAATCTTTTTATAGAAAAATTTTTATCATGTGATCTTACATAATAAACTTTATTATAATTAATTCAAAAATATGAATTTGTTATCTTTTTGTTATTTAAAACTATTGTATAATATTTATTGTAATAATAGTAATATAAATTCATCACATTAGAAGTTGAAATTAGTTAAAATAATTAATATATTAACCAGTTAAAGATTTTTTTTAACCAATTAAAATAAAATTTAACTCTAGCCAAAATTTAATTTTTGATTATAATTAAGATATTTAATATTGCAAAAATATTTTTAAATTTTAGTATTAATCTAAATTAATTTTAATCAATTAATTAATTGATTAGTAAAAATTTTAACTGATTATTAATTATTTAAGAATTTTTAGCTAGATCTAATCTTTACATCACATTTATTTTTCGGTATTTTTTCATATTAAAAATAAATATCTTCAAATAAACTAATTGAATAATAAGAATCTTTTATAGAAATACTATATATTAATTTATCACCAACATTTATATTTCAAAAATTCTTTCTACGTTATCACTTTTACTATCCTTATCATTAATATGGGTTCTTTGCAATAGAAAGGGAGGAAACTACCAAAAAAATTTTTTTCAAGTTAATATTAAATTTGAAACTTATTTTATTAAAAAAATAATATTTAGCTTATAAAGCAAAAAAAAATTTTTTTAGTAGTTTCCTTCCTTTTTATTGCAAAGAGCCTATATTTCTATTTCTGTACTTGAATTTGCTAAAACTTCAAAAGAATTATCACATATATTATATAATAATATATATAAAAAAAATTATATATAAAAAAACTGGGTGACTAGATTAATTTAAAATTTTATATTATGAGAATCTAAAAATATTCTCTGTTTAATCTTAAAAATAATATTTTGTATAAATTTGAATTGATCTAAATTTAAAATTGATCTATTAGATTTAAATTAGATTTGATTAATAAAAATAAAAATCAAATTAAATCAGATTTGAATAAAATCAGATTTGATCTGATTTATGAAATATTATTTTAGAGATATAGAGATTTAATTTCAAATATTATCAAATTACAATTATTAAATAATTATAAAAAAGTTATATTAGATTTTTAAATAGAATTTTTATTATTTGAAATGATAAATCCTATTTTGAGATATAATAATTGTTAAAATTATATTTATTATATTTAAAGATTATCTATGAAAAAGTATACTATTGATTGTTTTAAATAATATTTAATTTAAATAGAAAAGAAATAATAATTTGAGAATGTTTTACTGCAGCTGATTTGAAATTATTATTATAATTTAATGGAAGATACAATAAATATCAGATAGTTATATTAAATTTTTAAAAATCATTTATTTATCATATAAAAGATTTGTTAGAAAAATGGGATTTTGTAAGTTTTTTAACAAAATTTTATTTTTTATTGTATTTAGTTTTTGATGTTATTAGATTAAAATGTAATAAAATAAAGGGTCTAGCAGTTCCGACTCAATTCGTAAGATGCAAATCTCTATTATAGTTATACTGCAATAGATCTTAGTTCAGCATTAGTCAAGTGCAGATCACAGTATTAATTTATTATGGGATTTACTAGTTCAATTCTGGAAATGAATATTATAGAATGCATACAAACTATATACGTTAAAGATCACGAACTTGTAGAATATAGTGAACCTGTATGCCTGCATAAATAGTCATATATATATAGAACTGATTGAGTTTAGAACTTACATCGTTTACAAGGAGTCATTCCTAATAACAGGTTATGATAGATCAATAGTAAACACTGTATAACTAAGATTAAACAAAAGTTGTGAGTTATAAGTAGTTTCTAGTTGAAATACCATGGCGTTTATGATACCAATTAGGGTCTAAGAGGCCTGAGTTCAATTCTCATAGTGATTTTAACAGTCTGAGCGTGACAACTATATTAGGCAGCTATCCTAAATTAGATTATTAAAAACACTTCTTTTCAGTAATTGGCCTGAATTTCTTCATACTATGATAGCATTAGAGATTAGCCATGCGGTGTCTGTTTTACATAGCTTATCACAAAGGCTAGTGACTCAGTAGTTCAAATCAGCTTAAAATATAGCAAGTAGAGATTTAATACTGAAATATGACAATATGTGAGACTAATAACGCCCATAATCTAAAAACTCTCAGATGGACCGATTACTAAAACATTAAAAAAAATGTAATAAGATCTTAAATTTTAGTCAAAAAATTTCAGTTTCCATTTTCTAGCAAATTTTCCATATTTAAAATCACTTATTCAATATATTAAATACATTTTAAGATGATAATACTTCAATTCATCAGGTATATAAAGTAAAAGATGAATATTAGAAAAATTATTATCCAACTTCTATGATCTTAAAATCCTGATTTCAATCCTATTAAATGAATTAGACATATTTCATTATCAATTAGTAAGACAGAATTTTTTATTTTTTATAGAAAAATAGTTTAAAATTGATGATTCAATTTATAATAGACTTGTAATAAAATTGCCTCACCATGTTGAAGCTGTAAAATCTCTAAAGGTTACTCACAAAATATTAAAAATATAAATAAACATTATAAAATTTTTTTTTAAAAAACATTTTTTTTAATATTGATTATTTTATTTGTTGATCACTGCCAAAAGTAATCAGGGTCATTTATGGTCCGAAATGTCTGTTGATCCCTTTCGTTACCCGGACTTAACAATAAAACAAAATAACTTATTGTTATACAAAATTACGAGTTTTTTTTTAAAAAAATTCTTGAAAGGATAAAGGAAAAGTTGCATGTAATATATGCCCAAAATTTTTCGTAAGCCCCCGTTTTGGTATAAGGGCGTCGAATATAAGGAATAACTTTTTGCATGTGGCGCAGCGACAATTAAAATCAGACCTTCGATAAGACCTGCAGAAATTCCATGATCGTAAAATATTGTATTAAATTGATCTTCGAATAAAACATCTTAAAGGAAAATCGCTTGCCTCGCATTGATTAACATTATGTTTGACTACAAAAGGAATTTTGTGTATTAAAGGAGATAAAAGGAGATAAAAAAATTTTTTTTTAATGTGTACATGAAAAAAAAACTGCAATACGAAATCAGTTAACCAAAAAAGGAAGATATATGGGAATTTTTCAAAATTTAACAGGAAGTTACCTGACCTGGCACCGGGTTTTTATAATGAACCTATCTTTTTTAAGAGATCACAGCACCTTTTTTTTGGTTTAGTTCAATCATTCACAATCAAATTCAAACCAACCATTGGTGTAAGAAAAGAAAAACAATAAAGGTCGATCAAGTAGAATGATGATAACAGGGTTTTTGGCTTATAAATTTTTTTATGAGGTGATACACATATGTTTGCATTACTTATTTTACGCCCTGACTGTTATTTTTCTTAAATAAACAATAAATTGACCTAAAAAATTCGTTCGCCTTTTAAAATCGCAAAAGTTTTTTGATTAATAAATCACACCTTTTTTTTCCTTAACAAAGTTTTTTTTGACTAATAAATACTCCCTTTCCTTCTTATTAAAATGATTTATAATTTGACCGCCGATTGTTTAAATGAAATCTTTGAATTCTTAAATGAAAAGGACTTGTTTGCTTGCTTATTAGTAATGAGACTTTGGTGCGAAATCGCCGTTAGACTTTTGTGGAGAAGACCACAAAGTTTCGAATCCTTACTTGCATGTCTTCCAAATGAATCCCGAGCTACGTTAATTGAGAATGGGGTCATTATTCCAACCTCAAGACCGCCATTTTTTAATTATGTAGCATTTATCAGGAATCTTAGGATTAGTGATCTTAGTCGTTCAATCAACAAATTTGACGATAAAAACAAGGAAGTTATAAAAGAAGAAATATTAAAAATGATTATGAAGAACACTTATTTAAAGAAGTTATGTATTGCTACAAACAAAAACCAAACAAATTTTTTGGATTATCAAGGGAGAGAAGTTTGTTTAAGTAACCTTTCGGAATTTAAGTGTTGCTCAAACATCAGCTCCGATATGTTACACAAGTTAAGTATAACTTGTAAACATTTAAAAACTTTAAGGATAAAATTGAAAGAATCAGTATCAGATGGACTAGAAGAATTAATAACTTCACAATCAAATCTAAAATATTTGGATTTGAGATTTTGTTATAAAGAAAGTCCAATTCAATTATTTCCTATCACCTTAACAAAATTACGCATGGTTGGAGTACGTATTCCCATACCATTTTCGATGATTCCTAAGCTCCCGAATTTACAAGAACTTACATTGGCAATACTTTACGAAAGTTATTTAGAAGATTTTAAAGATTTTCAATACGTTTCCCTTCCACAATTGCAAATTTTAAAATTTGAAAATATTTGTTTAAAAATCGAATATTTAATGAAATTTTTGGAAAATAATGGAAAGAACTTGGAAGAACTTTGCCTAGGAAAAGATATCAAAATTATCAAAGATTCATTTTATATAAAAATAGCAAATTGTTGTCCAAAACTGAGGTTGTTACGCACTGTATTCCCGGAAGGAAATTTGAATTCTATGAAAGTTATAGTAGATCATTGTAAAAACTTAAAAGACATTTATATTTTGTGCAGTAATCAATTAGATCCGAAAGCAACATTTCAGTGGGGATTAAAGTCAAGCTTGGTAAATCGTATGTCAAGTATTCCTCTTTCTTTGACTATCTCTTTTGGTTCAATAATGGATGTACAATTATCACAAACTGATATCACAATAATTAGAGAGTGTAAAGATTTGGGCGTTATTAAAAGATTCGTATTTAATAATCATATCATGTAGTATAGTATAGAATTCATCTTAAATTATTAAACTCCCAATTTAAATGGAAGTTCTTTGAATCTTGTATATTCCTTTTATTGGACAAATGCAAATTATTATGAAGTTTTCAAGGCAATTAAAAATAACCGGTATTACATGGATTTACCACGAAACCCGACGCACATACCCAACAAAGACGGATCAAAATATCGAAAGGTTGCTATCTCGAAAAGGATCCCAAACTGGTTAATGCTTGCTATTCGACTACTCATAAATCACCCCGACTTAATATTATTTCTCAGTATTGGTTCATTTTCGATAATAATGAATGTCTGATTTAGAATTTTTTTTTTTAAAATAAATTATGATAACTACGCAATGCGGCTACACAATAAAAACATTTAACTATAATATAAGGATCCGATTTTATTAATCTTTTGGCTATAAATATAGTGATTAGCATAATAACTTTGAGCGAAGCACAAATAGTTTTATTTATTTAATTATTTATATGTAATTTTTTTTTTTATCAAAAATGTTAGGATATACTGTTAAATAGGATCCGAATAATTATTCATAATCCGAATTATCCTAGAATAATAAAATAAAATTTTTAAATTTTTAAAAAGAAACAAGAAACTATCTTCATTATGAAGTGTATGAATATTGTCATTTCATTGCGGCGCAATATGACCGCAGTAATGATTTTAATCATTGGTTGTTTTGCGTTAAAATTTTTAATTGCTTTGTTTTTAACACTTTTATACAAAAGATTAATATAACAAAAATACCATTTTTAATTAAACAAATCTACACACACAGGACAAAAGTATCCGGACACTATGAAAATTACTAAATTAATTGGGTAAAGTTGGATATAAGTAAACTTTTTTTTTATTAATAAATGTAACTTCGGTTTCATAAGTAAAGTTATTCATCATAATATATCACGTGATACATAAAAATTTCAAAGAATTTAAGTAAAAATTGGTCGAACTATAATAATTTAAAATTTGTTTAAAATAATACATTTTCTAATAAAAACTTTAGTTATAGTATAACATTAAAATGTTTGGTCTTAACGTAATTTTTATTACTAAGTAACCTTTTTTGTTTATTTGAAATATATAATTATAAATTTTTTTATGAAATTTTGTTAGATAATTAAGAAATTTTTAGCTATTTTACAACATTATAATCTTTAGTAAAAACACATAAATTTTAACCATTCATTAGCTTATATTAATCTAAAAATAATACTAATATGGCGTAGGATACCCTTTACTTTTTATTACAGCCTTAATTCTACGAGGCATACTTTCAACTAACTTTAATAATCTTTCAGGTTTAATTTGGTACTATTCTTCTTTAAGAGCAGCTAAAAGTTCTAACTTATTTTTTGGTTTAGGACTACGCATCCTGACCTTTCTTTTCAATATATCTCACAAATTCTCAATTGGATTGAGATCAGGGCTCTGTGCTGGCCAAGGAAGTGATTGATGTAAATTTTCTTCTTTTCAACCCTTTGTGAATCGTGCTGCATGTGCTGAAGCATTATCATCTTGAAAAGTATGGCTATTAGATTCAAGTTCATTAAGAAAAGGTAAAAGATAATGTTTAAGTAATTCTACATACTTTTTAGCATTTAATTTTCCTTTAATTAGTACTAATAGTCCTACTTTAAAGTTGCAAAAATACCCCTAAACTATAACTCCTTCTGACTTTTGAACTGTTGGAATTAAACAATCTTTTGCATATGCCTTATGAACCTTACGCTAAACCCATTAATTAGCATCATTTCTAAATAATTCAAAACGAGATTCATCACTAAAAATTATAAAATTCCATTTATCTTGCCAACTTTTCTAATATAATACCAAAGTAAACATTTTTTTATTTATATCAGAAACTAAAGGTTTTTCCTACCAATATGCCCATAATAACCCATAAAATGCAGTGTTCGCTCAATAGTTTTACTACTTAATGAAATATTAAGACCCTGGTTAAATTGTTCAGTAATTTCTTCTACAGCTTGTTTACAGTTTTGTCAGACTATTCTTCTTAGTTGACGTTTATCTTATTCTGATAAAGCTGGAGGTCTACCACTTCTAGGTGCAGTATCAATGCAGTTTTCTTTATTGTACTTCGTAATTACATCATGGACAGTAGATTTTGGTTTGCCAAGAATTTTTGAGATGTTTTTTATGCTATATCCGCCCTTTGATAAACCTATGATTTCTCCATGCTCAAAAGGTATAAGCTCGCAGGTTTTTGGCATTTTTATGTATTAAATAATTATTTATAAAAAATTTTTTTTTATTTAAAAAAGCGAAGCTGTGGGATTCTAAAAAAAAAAGAATAACGAATTTGATTAGAAATTGTGTATTCTATTGTTATTTAAAGATCAATAATATACAGTTAAATTTCTGCAACATCGCAATTGTCTAGATACTTTTGTCTTATTTATATATATATCTAATATTACAAAATTATATTAATTATTTATATAGCGGGCTTTTTTAATTATCACATAAATGTTGATCATTTTTAAGATTTTATTATATAACGTTAAATGCCAATTTTTATTCATAAATAAGTTTAATGTATTTTGATAATTTATTAAGAATTTGATCATTTTCAAGTTAATAGTATTAAAAAAAATGTTATGCGTGTAGTTGTTTTATGTAATGATAAATAATTGTAATTAATTTTCAAATAATCTTGAGTGAAAACATATGTAATAAATTATTATTAAATATGATAAATATATGATACTAAATGTGAAATGTGAAAATAAATAATTGTTTTTAAAGTAAAGTTAATAAATAAATGACTTATATAAATGAACTAGAGAATCAATTACCTTAAAAATATTATAATTAATCAAATTCAATTCCATTATTGAACATAGCTTAAATAATTTCAACGTCTCTTCCAATTTTTTATCTATATCATTTTTTAATAGAAACTATCTCATCACCATTATCTTCTTGCAGGCTTTTCTGCTAGTTTTCTAAGTCTTTACCATCTTCATCAACATCATCATCAAATGGCTTATTTAACATATTTTGAAATACATTGCAATTATACTTAATACCATTACAAAGATATTTATAATAATATTGACATTTCTGATTTGCTTGAGCGAGACACTTTGTATGATAACTATAATTATATGATAAAATATCACCCGATACTTTTGATGATAAAGTACACATATTTCAAGCACATACTCTATTTAATCTAGGTGAACAAGATAAATTCCAAGCCATCAGAAGAACCTTTGATTCACAATTTTACTAAGTGTTGATAAATTATACTGCCAATATTTTTTTACTTTTTTTATAACACCTCCATGATTTTTTCAAATATTTTGAAATAAATCTAAAAGAAAAATTGCATTTTTCTTTTCTAAAAATTTTAACTGCTTTTCTGTATAAACTATATTATGATTATTTGAAAATGTTTTATTAAAAGAATTTTTGCATCTCATTTAATCAATCACTTTTGTCTGATAAATAATTTGCTTTGCAGTATTAAAACTATTTATTTGATATTGTATAGAACCATGAAAATTCTCTATGTAGTAATCATTAATAATGTATAGAGAAGTTTTAAGTGTTTCTGCAATTGGATGTTTGATATTTTGTCAATAAAAAATATCACTAAGAAATGCTAAAGATAATTTGTTATAATTTTTATGTCTATATCGAAAGAAAATAGACTATATATGTAGTATTATCTCCTTATATACTTTTCAACATCTACTATAAAAAATTATTAAATAAAAATCTAAAACTAACAGAATTATATTATCCAAAAGGTCAATAAATGTACATGCTTCAGGATTTTTACAATTATAAAAAAGTTTTAAATATATTCTTTAACTAAAAGTTATTCCTTAAATGCAAGTTCTAAAAGAAGATTAATTCTATATAATTTAGGCTTTTTAACTAAAATTTTGTGAAATCCAAATATTGAGTGATACATCTTTTTAAAAAAATTATAATTATTAAGAAATACTGATTTCTGACTATTTAAAGATACATGTAAAAGACTAATAAAAGGTGTAATATTGAGAATTTATGATGGCACTTTAGATCATTCTTTATTAATCATATGATGTATAATAGCACAATATATATTTTTCTATTTAAGATAATCCATAGGAGCAATTAAAACATTTTTTTTCAAATATGTATTTATTTTTGAAATATTAATTAGTGATTGAATTACAAAAAGGTAATCCTTTGTTAAATGTAAATCTTCTTTCAAAAGATCAACTAATTTAGCATTATATATGCTTTGATCATTTTTTCGTTTAGCAATTCTTATATTATAACTATGTATAAGTATCATTCAATATGTTCTTTATGACTTGATAATAATTCAAATAAATTTGTAAAAAAACTTTTTCGATCTTGATAAGTTATATTTAAAATTTTTATATATTGTAATTTCAGTTGATTAATTATATTGTTAAAATCTATATCTTAGATTTTGAATTATAGATTAACCAATATTATTAAATGGAATGGAAGAAACTTGTATAGTTACTTTCATAAGTATTGTAATAAATAAAGTGCGTTACTTATATTAGTAGTATCTAGTTATCATATAGTATGAATATTATGATAATCGTCAATATTAAAAATAATTAAAAAATTTTTCAATGTATAAAAAGAAATCATTGTTAAAGAATTATTATAATATATAAATACTTTATAAAAATATTAAAAAAAAAATTTTACAAAAGATATAAAAAAACTTATATTTTTAATAATATAATCTTTAACAATTTGTATATGTGAGCTAGCTAATTGATATTTATATTTTGAATAGTTTTCCTTCTAATTGTAAGTCTAGTATTTATTAAGGTTTTAATTGCTGATGATGATATACCTGATGCATTCAGTAAAAATCCTATTTCTGTTTTTATATCATTAATAAATTTGTTATTAATTCTTGCCAAAAAATAACACATTACAATAAGTTTTTTTTTATTTTACTGATTAGTTATAAGACTTTTAATTTAAGGATTTATGCTGGCAATAAGTTTATCAAAAAATCCTTATAATCTTAGTTCCTTACTTCTAACATTCTTTTAAATTCGTCAGGATTAAAGATTGATTTTTCTTCATTTTTACGTTATTTTTTATATAAAACATTTAGATATCAAATGAATTTTTTCACTAAAAGATATAGAATCTTAATGTAATAAAAAAAAATTTCATTAAAATGTAAAATATTAAAAAAAATGATTATTTCCTATTATAGTAACAAATTTACTGATCAGAATATTCTAGATTATTTAAAAAATAATTGGTTAAAAATTTAAAAATTAAAATTTATTATTAACTATAAAATTTTAATAACTTATTTATAATAAATGCAATAAAAAAATAGATTAAGAAGCTATTCTATTATTTAAATACATATTTTGTATATATATTTATAATAAATAGTACAAATATTAAAAATATAAAAATTGAAGTTAAATGGTTGAAGAAATTGATATCGAAAATAAATGCTTAAGAAATAAATATTAGAGAAATTGCAGTATTATTATCAGAGAAATTAATAAAAATAATTAGTCGTTAAATGTATTATTTATACTGAATGTATGCTTTATATCTTGTAGTATATTTAACAATTTACCTCATTTTTTGATTTTAACCTGGGATATTTTTTTTGAGTATCTTCACAGAGTTGTTCAAAAAGGGTCTTGATTTTTAATAAGATTTTGACTTTGGACATGTTTTCTTCATTTTGTTATGCATTCGCTTCCTATTTTGTAATCAGTATTAGCTTAAAAAGAGAAGATGATTTTTTGTTAATAAATACTTCAATAATAAAGTTTTGTCGAGTCTATTTTGCTAAATATATAAAGTTTTTTAATTGTTCATTTAATTCATAATGTTTTCCTAGATTTTAACAAATAGTTCTTATATTTATTGGATTGGTAAATTCAAAACTTCTCAAATAAATTCAGAATCTTTGATATTTTATAGTTGATTCTGGCTGAGTTCTTGGCTCTGATGTTTAAAGATTATTATAATCAATTAAGTTAAATAGATTATTTTTAAGCTCAAAAACTTTTGCAATTACGTACAGTAACTTTTCAATGATGATACTGTTGGACAGGAAGTATTAAAGCTTTTAAAGTCTTGTTTATTTCCTTAATAATTGCATCTAATTCTTGATGTTGTTCATAAATGTCTAATCTAAACATAACACAATTTTTCTCTATAGTCTTACATATTTCTGGATAAAGTCGCATCAATTAAACTTCATCAGTGACCTCTATTAAACGATAAATTAGATGTTATCTTGCAGACCAAATTGGAGAAAATGATCTTTTAGAAGCTTTCTTTAAGAATAAATTATTAGTTTTTATGACTTTTTGATAATTAATGATTACCTAAAGATAAACAAATATTTGCTCATATTTTATCTGATAGAGTGGGTCTTGTTATTCTTTAACCTAGGCAAAGTATCTTTTAACTAAAGGATTAGAATGGCTTTTTACATATAATTACATAAGTTTTATTACTATTATCTGATAATACATGTCATAGACAGAATTCTAAGACTTATGATGATCTATACACTTTTAAAATATGTAAACTGATTTTCTGTCTGATAACCTTGATACAATGCAAATTACTTCAAGTATATTTTTTTAATTATTATATAGAAAATAAAATTTATTAATAAAAAATTATGCTATTTTAATAAAAACAAATTTACTAGTTTAACTCGACATATGCTCGAAGCATGTTTATCTCCTCATGTAACTGCTCTGGTATAAGAACTAACCAAGGGAATTTCTCTTTAAACTTGATAGCATTATGGTATGAAACACTATCACAGTTACTGCAATCCACTTATAACTTTCAACCTTAACACCAGATATCATTTTTATATGAAGAAGAACCTTTTTAATATTTACAATTAAATTAAGATTAATATTGATCAGATTAGAAATATAGATCTTAGGAGTATTAACTTCTTGTTAATAATTGGCTGCTGAGTAAAGTTTATCTTAGAAACAGAAACGCTACTTGATTCATCACTAATACTATAGGATTTAAAAATAAGTGGTTTGCTTTGCTGATCAATCAAGCTATTTTTAACTGCCTTTTTATTTTAGATTTTGGCTAATATTAACAATCGTTCTTTGTATTTTAGACATATTTGCTTTCGATTTTCGATGTTTTTTTAATTATAATTAAGACACTCTTTCATAACAGTAATGTTGGTCATTGTCACTATAAGAGAATTGATAGTATTAATAGAAGCTAATTTTTCTTTATGTAATAATTTAAGAATCTCAGAAAGGTAAATATACAATTCTTTATTGATAACTTCTTGCATTAGAGGATTGACATCAAAAAATTCTTCATATTACAATCTGTTTAAAGAAGAATGTAATCAAGGCAAGTTAATATTTTGAATTTTATTTTATGATCCTATATTAAAAGCAATAAAACTAGAAACAATATGAAAAATCATTGTATTAAACTCTTGATTAAGATAATTTTTTTATCCTTTTTGTTTATTGTTAAATACAAGAAATAAGAAGCCTTTAGATAGTTTTTCTTCATGTTCTGACAATTCTTCTAGTCACTTTTGAAATCAATAATAACTTTCAAAATTAGTAATATGATTATTAATGCTAATAATCTTCTTCTATCGTATAATAGAATACTTACAGTAGCGGTCATAAGTATCCGACCGCCTGAGATTGTCTAAAATTATTATATAACTACCCCTTAAATTTTTCAGAAATATAATATAACACAATACATGATCACCTGTAAATT
>CAJVPP010000354.1:0-35109 GCA_910592005.1 Funneliformis mosseae | reverse complement strand
TTAGATTAGTTTCTTATCTAATATATAGTTTAGTTCGGTAAAGTGCAAGGTTGGTATTGATAAAGTAGTTTAGTTTTTAAATTAGTTTATAGATATTTTTGTATTTTCTATTTTATTTTGTTTTCTTGTAAAACTCATAAATATTAATAAAGATCATGCGAGACTGCCGCACTTATAAAAAAAAAAAAAAAAAAATCATTTTTGCACATCATTTTTAGGTGTAACAATATATATTAATAGTAATAATTTATCTTTAAATATGAATATTATGATAATTATCAATATTTAATCCAAAGCTATTTTTTGAATATTTTTAAAAAAATTTGACAAATCCTTTTATATGTATTAGATATCTTTTTTTTATGATCTACTATATTTATTGTAATAAATATGCTAAAGATTTACTATTATATTTAAACTTTTATTACTTGTATCTATTAAATCTAAATAATATATAAGATTAATTTTAAAATAATTAATTTTAGTATTATTCAATAAAATGAAAAGATATATATGTATCATTAATTTTTCATATAATCTATTATTCATTTATTGAATTTATATAATTAAACTAATAAATAGAGTTAATTAAAAAAATCAATTAAGCCCAGTTTGAATTTCTGAAGTATTTTCTATATTTTATTAAATGCATAAATAAAATTTTCTTTTCTTAAATAGTTTTTTTTATAAAGAATTTTATCATTATTTTAATAGTTCAAGTAAGATTAATATTTATACTTATCTCTTTCTTAATATATCTAAGATATTTATTTATAACTTTTTCATTTACAACTTTTATTCTCTTAGTTTTGTTAAAGGTAATAATTATATGATCTACATATGATCTACAAATGTAATGTAATATAAAATATTAAAAATATCAAAAATATTAAATATATTAAATATGTTTAATATATCAGATATGTTTAATATAGTTAATATATTTAACATAAATTAAATATATATAAAAAAAACTAAATTCATTAGAAAAATAACTATCAATTGCTTGATATAATCTGATCAGTTCTGTGACAGTTATATGTAATCTCCTTTTGTAAAAGATAATGTAAGGTTACTTTTTTTTACTTATAATTAATTCTCCTTTTGTATTTTCTTATTTTAGTATTTTTACCTTTTTAGTTTGTTTAATTATCAATAAATCTTTATTTTTGATTTTTCTAAAAACATCTTTAAAACACTTGTATTAGTAATATAATTAATATTTATTTTAAACTTAACATGTAAAAATATACTTAATAGTACACCGCCCTACTATAAATTACCAGATTTTATAAATTTTACTTAGTAATATATAGTAAAATTGAAGATTTTTAGTTTATATAAAAGTTTATGAATTTTTAATAAAATACACATTATATTTTTTTTATTTAATAGCTAATCAATTATAATTTTAAAAATATAATTCAAAAATATTTTATTTATAAAATGCCAAAAAATACTCATTTTTAAAGTAATAAATAAAATAATTTTATATATAAAAAATGCAAAAAACATATAAAAAAATAGTTGCTTATACTTCAAAATGAAAAAAGTTTTTCATGTTTTAAAATTTTTCTTTTTTCATTTTAATATCTAAAAACTATAATTGATCAGCTATTAAATAAAAAAAAATCAGATGATTTTTATTGAAAATTAGTAAACATTTATATAACTTGAAGATCTTCAATTTTACTATAAATTATTAAATAAAATTTATAAAATCTGGTAATTTATTGTAGGGTAGTGTATATGAATATACTTAGCAATATATTGTAGATGAATCATACATTCGTTAAAAATTTGAATATATTTTCAGTATATAATAAAATCTTATTTAACTTGAAAACTATGAATTTTATTACATAAATTATAAAAGAGTTTACCCTTTGATACTACATTTAATAGTTATAACCTAAAAAAATTTGCATGTTAACAGTATCTTTTTTTAAAGAATTTTTTACAAATTACATATAATAAATATATTTCTTATGACTTTTCTTTATTGTTTCTTTTTAATGAATAAAATTTAGTTAACTCAGTAATTTGTCATTCTTTATTTTTAAATATATTTTTAAATAGTTAATAATAATATAAAGTTGTAAAATTTAAGAGAATTTAATATATATTATAATAGTATAATAAGAAACTTTAAATTTATTTAAATAATTTATATATATTTTATTTAAAAAAAATAACAGATAGATAATCTCTTAAAAAATATTAGATATTATATAAAAATTTTAATAAATTATATAACTGTTTTTCTTATTTAAAATGGTTTTTCATATATATTATAAATATCAATAACTCTTATTTCTTATATTAGTAAAAAGTGAAGCTTATTAGTGATATAAAATTAATTTATACAGAATTTCTTTGATATATTGAGAAATATATTTATATTAGAAAAATCTATTATAGTAGATTTTATATATAAAAAGAATTGATGATTATTAAAAATATTTGATTTCTCTATAACTATTTTAATTATTTTTAATATAATTTTAAAATTACTTATTTTTCTATTTGAAGAATAATATAATAAAGCAATAAATTAATATTATTTAAAAATGTTTATATATATATACTATTTATTATCCCTTAATCTGTAGAGCAGACAAATTGCTTATAAACATAAAAAAGTATTAATTTTTTAATAAAAAATAAAATTTTAAATGTTAATAATATAATTATTATATAAAAATATAGTTTAATATATATTTTATCAACTTTATTAGAAGTTATTAAGAAGTTTTTAAATAATTTAATTTTTAAAATTAAGTTTTGAATAAAAATCATAAAATTTCTTAATAAATTATAAAAATTGTAATAATTAAAATTATTTTTCATAATAAATTTTATCATTTTCTATTATGATTAATATTACTAAAAGTAAATTTTAATAAGATGGTTAAAGGTTAATAATAAAATTTTTTAATTTATAATTTTTTAAAAATTACAAATTTTAGCTTATAAATAACCTTAAATTATTTATTATATAATTAAAAAATAAAATTTACTATAATATTATATATTTATAAAATTAATTTAAAAGGAAATTTATAGTAAATAAGTAGACAAATTTGCCTATAAACCTTTATAATTTAAAGAATAAGATTTAAATAATTCAAATAATATTATAAAAAAAGTACAAGTACTAAATTATTTTTTAAAATTAATTATACAATAATAAAATAAAAAATAACAATACTAATATACCAAATAAATAAATATTTTTAGTCATATGATATATTATTATAAAAATTTAAAATTATTTTAATTTTAATACAGCTTATACTTTTTATGTTTGAAAAGCTAAATAGAAAAAAATGCTAATTTATTTAATAATAAAATTGTTTAAATTTATTATTTTTAAAAATAAAATAAATCTTTAATTTCTATTTTCAAATAATAAAGACCAATTTATTTAAAATTTTTTATTGATCATTAATCTAACCTATTTATATAAATCTTTTAAAACTTTTATTTCTTCATTAATTTTTTTAATTTTGATTCTTATTTATATAAAAATCTTATCATTTTATTCATAAATTTTAGTTTCTGTTAGTTACTTTATCTACTTCTTTTATTATTTCATCAACAAATTTATTCTTTTTATTCTATTTATTCTTTTTATTTGTTATCATTTTAATATTATTTTCATCAGTAAGTACACTTTCAATTTTATCATTAATATGAATATAATCATCTGTAGTAAGATGATTATTTTCTAATAAATGAATATTTAATCTTTTAAGTTTTTACATTTTATTTTCATTTAAAATAATAAATAATATATTAAATTATATATATTATTTATTATAAATAGTAAAGCTTTAATATATTTATTAGAAATAGAAATTAGAGTTGAAAGATTTATTTTTTGTAAAAGAATAAGTTTTTTTTTAACAATTTCTGATGATATTATAGATTAAACCTTCTTGTATAGTATCATTTTGCAAATTATCATAAACATTAATTTAATTTTTAATAAAAAGATATTTATAATGACATTTAAATAAATGATAATTTTAGTATCACAAAGTTAAAAAACTGTAATAGTATTAAGTAGAAGAAATTTAACTTACATATTATTTAACTTTACTTGAGTTTTATTAAGAATAATATGAACAGAAATATTGTTAATTAAAGAATAATTTTCAGACCTTTTATTCATTTTATTATTGAGTATAAAAAGAACTTTATTAAAATACCAATTTATATCTAAAATTTTTTATTTTAAAAATAATAAATAAAAAAATTTTTATAATTTCGATTTGCATTATATAAGGTATTTTATATTGATAAATAAAGAAAGGTTTATTGTTTTAATAATATTATTTTTTAATAATTTAGTAGGAAGAGCACTTGCTAATTTGTCTTGCTTTTTAAATTGTTAAAGTTCTTGTTTTTTTTTTTAAATCTAATAAACCAACTATCAGACTAGTTAAAATCATTAATATAAAGATTATCAGCAAAAATTTTGCTTTTATTTTAAATTGATATTTTAATTTGATATAAGTACATTATCAATCTAAAGGCTAAGAGTACTTTCAAATTTTGATCATTTAGAATTACTAACTATTAATTTTTTAATATCATATTTATTAGAAAATTTTTTATTACTAATATTTGAATTTTTTTTTTATTTTACAAATTTTTCTTTTAAATATAGCTAAAATATTAATAAGTTTTTTTTTTTTAATATAAAATCAAGTTATTTAAAAATAAATATATGATAATTTTTAATAAAAAAATTATAATAATTAAACTTTTTTTAGTAATTAATTTAATAATATAATAATAACAATTATCAATAATCTGAAAATAAATTTAATGATATAATAATAATTATTAATGATTTAATATATAAAATTTAATTTAATAATAGTAAGCTAGTTGAGTGTAATATATAGAGATTTATTAAGATAATTTGATATAATCAAAGCTGATAATTACAGTCTTAATACATTAGATTCATTATAGCCAAATTTTGGTATAAATAGATTCATTATAAATAAAGTTTATTATACTATTTTATTAATAAAATATAATAAATAAATTTATCAAACAGATTAAATTTTTGTTAAACTTAAGTATATATAAAAATAATAATAGCATTTATTTGCCATTTTATTTTTTAAAACAATGGATTATTTTTAAAATACAAACTGTGATTGTATTAATTAACTAATAAAAATTCAAACATATGATTAACTGAAATTAGAACTATAGTTATAACTGCAGTTTTAAATTTAAATAATAAACTAGAAGCCAGTTCAATTCAAGGATTAAACTGACAGTTTTTGAACCAAACTAAACTGAGTTGAACTGATAATATCTCTAATTATTAGTATCATATTTGAAAGAATCTTAGTTATTTTCAATACAATAAGTATAGTAAAAGAATTAGATATAGGTATTAAATAAGACATTTAGGTAGATGTATAATTGAAAAAAAGAATTAGATAGCTTTTTATAATATAAATTAAAAAATTTTTTTATTATTTAATTTATTTTATTTTTCAAATAATATATATATATATAAAGATATATACAATAATAAATTAGGCAAATGTTATTATTTTTTATTTTTAATAATAAAATTGATCTTATAACAATTAACAGTATTTTACAATTCGTTATGTGATTTAAAATTGCTTTTTTTTCAAATCTGAATGAATTTTCAAACATTCCAAGACACAAATTTATTATAAACCTGGCAACTCTGACTGAAATTTTCTTTCAGTTTGCCCATTCTTTGATTTATACCAACCTTGTTCATAACAAATTTTGTATCGAGCTGCGCCATGAACGATAAGTTAAGAGTTAAGATGTAAACATGACTAAAAAGTGGTATTAAGCTCAAATATCATTTAATAGCTTATAGATACGCTTACGCTCTAATGATGTAGCTTATTATGTAATCATATAGCAAAGAAAGCTTTGTGATGATAATTTCAATAAAATTATTAATATGACTTTAATTTTTCCATATATTTAGGTCATTACCATTTGCCTCATTTTTTTTCCTCAAACGATACGCATATCCCTCATACAAATAAAGATTATAGGCTCAATTCCTAAATAAATGACTACCAAAATTGGTAACATCTGTTACCTAGCAATACTTAATTTTAAATTTTTTAGTTTTTAAAATTTTTAAAATTTTTTAAAATCATATATGAACAAACAATTATTTAAATGGAATTGATATTAAAGCATTGGGGGATTTCTCCAACATTTCAACCTTTAATAAACCCTTCATTACAGACAACCACCTATGGATGCACAATGTAAAATATAATCGCCACGAACATACTGTACCTAACAGGAAAAGTATTTATCGTATGAGCATCTTGAACTAAATTACCTTCACGATATTTGCATTTGCTTTCCAATCTTTGTTGCTTAATGGCATCACGCGGTTTGTTATTCTAAACTACCGGAAGTAACGATAGATTTTAAGAAAATCTCTACTATTTCTAATTAGGAAAACACCAGCATTAATCATACCAACAGGTCTGGCTATAATAATCTTATTAATTTTTTCAAAAGCTTCCTTCCCACAAATTCTTTTTCATACATTTCCAATAAATTTTCAACGGAAAGAGATTATTAACTAATGTAGCATCCATATAAGCCACAATAACCATTCATAATAGGTTAAAGCTTTTTTTATGACATCAACTTTACCCAAACTGATCTTCTCCTTCGATAGATTTGTTGAACAAATTCAGCTGAACGAGCTATGAACGCGTATCCGTATATTTCGGCATATTAACATTTATTGTTTTCAGAAAGAGGAGCAACTTTCAACATACAATTATTTTTAATAGGAAACTGCATGTTATCACAACTATATTTGTCTGTCGTCTCTGTTGAGCAATTACAAGTCGAATATTTGGTTTACATTTTAAACATCTTTAATCTCCAAATCTTGATAAATATACCGATCGCAATAGCACAATCAATGTTTTTAATTGAAATTAGGCCATTCTACTATACTTACTGATCATTAATAAAAAAATCAAATCATCCGGAATTTTTTTGTTTGATGTTTTCAATGATAAAGATGAATCCATACTATTTTTCGTGTGTCCATTGTTATTGCCGAGGATGAACTTTTGTTTTGAATTTTATCATAGTAAAGATATCGATTATTACCAAATGATCAAACGTTGTACATTCCTATTATAATGAAAATAAAGGAAAGATTTTAATATATTTTTCGTTATTGAAAGAATCACGTGAAAAGTTTTCATGTTTTATTTCTCTATTATTGTCCAATTTAAACATTACAATTTAGGCGCTCTGTAGTGCTAAATAATTTTATTATTATTATTATAATTTCCTTTCTACTGCAAAACGCTTTAAATTTCGTGTATAACGAAGCCCTCGCTTTTTTTTTGTACGCGCGGGTGTAATCATTTTGACAATTTATAAGAGAATATTTTTAATGTTTTATCCAGATGATTCCGTTTAACACTACAAAACCTAGTTCTGAAATAACAGAAAAAACCAATCCAACGAATCAAATGCTTTAATTCTTTAAAACATTTTTCAATTGAAACGAATTTATGACAAGTTGAGCGATTTTATCTTTGGTGACTCATATTTATTTATTCAATATTGGTACATGAAATATTGATCATGCTCATAGTTACTTATATGAAAACAAGATTTTTCAACAACCCTTCTGGATCTTCTAAACAGTTCGAAACTTACTTATTTTTTTTCATGTAAATTATTCATAACAACTAGGCTAACAGGAACTGTTGTGTGTCCGGAGCTAAGGAACTTTAAAATATAATTCTAATTGACAAAATCACGTGCCCCAAGGACGGACATATCGGGCATCTTTAAAATGTACCCGGGTTCAACTGTACTTATCACGTGATAAGTACTTAAAAAAATTTATTTATACATGTAGTCTAATTCGTCAAATGATTAATATTTTTTCCAAATGTACTAACAAACCTATCAAACTTTTTTCAGGTAGAAATGATAACACTCGTTTGCTACAACGAAAGAAATTTTCTTATACAAAAAAAGAGGGAAGAGAGTGACTTGCCAAGCTGAAGTGGTTTAATGATGAATTAACCAAATCAAAACGTGAACAAAATAATTTGGGCCTAATATATTTTAAAGAGGGGCAAAGGCATTTGGAAGATTGTAAGCATCCTTGGAAGCACTTTGGAAGGGTTGGAAGCATAATTCTCTAATAAATTCATTGGATTGGAAGCTTCCAATCAAATTTTCTACTATTGGAAGCATAAAATGCACATCACTGGGCAAAGGGAAAAAGGTCGGTGAAATGTCTGATTGGCCAAACATCTTCACGTTGAATGTCATTTTCAACCATAAACATAAATAGTAAACATTTCCTTAATTCGAAGAAACGCCAATTTTTTTCAATAAGGACAATCGCAAACTGGAACCTGTATGGGTCTGTAAAAGGGAAGAACATTCCTTTATCGATATTAGCATTGAAATTCGTATGTTATGGCGGCTGAAAATTCGCAATCTTGAGATCTACATGAGTTAACTAACTTCAGTTAGATGAAAAAAAGCGAAGATTTATTGAAAAAATATTCTTGATGACGTGATAATTCGTTTTTTAGCTCTCGTCTTCGATTTCTCTTCATGAGATTATCTTTAGTTTATTTATAGTGTTAGTTTTATTTTTTTTTTAATTAAATAACATGAAATTGTGCTACAAATTTTTAAAATTAATGTTATATAGTGATTAATCGATTTTCTTTCAATTTACCTATTTCTTTAAGTCTTTGAAATTTTTGCTTAGTTCTTGAAATATCCTTTCGATAAGTTTATCAATATAGCATTCTTTATCGAGTTTTTCTGATTCAATTCACTTAATAGAAACTCATCAAAATGGAGCTTCCAGATTTTATGACTGACATGAATGCCGTCCTTAAGGACAAAGTGGAATGGCTTCAATGTACAATTCCAGATTATAGTAAAGCTAATAACCTGTTTCTTAAAGGTAAGTGCCGAAGAAAAACATTGAATATTATCATATGTTATTTATCCCGTCCTTTACCTAGAACGTACGAAGATTCACGAATCCGGCTCCCTCGAAGATCTCGTCACAAACCTCGTCAAAAATTGGGAAAAGGAGGCATCTCACAAGCCCAAGGCTACTGATTGGCGTACAATTGACCACAAAGTTTACAGGTAAGAACATTTACATTGTCCTATTTGCTATTTTGCTTCTAATTTTTTATTAAACATATACAATAGATTCTCCACAAACGGCGGAGCATGGTCCACAGCAGAAGACATGATCAAAATCGGCACTTATAATGCTCTCATCGGTGAATCAGAATATTATGCAGCAAGTAGAATCATGAATTCTGTGGACTCTCATAAAGTTTTTCGTGGTTGCCTTCGTTCAGGATTCGCTTGGGAATGTTTAGAAGTTTATTCTGGTCCTCCACGCGTTTCTTTTAAATGGCGTCACGTATGTTCATTTTGCTTTTATTTTATTTCATTTTATTTATTTAATTTTGAAATTACTATCGCTATTAATCTCTACTCTAGTGGGGTACGATGAGCGGCAAACTACGATGTCCTATGCGCAATGGTTCAGATCTCATAGCTGAACCAACAAACGAAAGAGTGGAACTTTTTGGGGTTACAATTGCTACTATTAATGAGAAATTTCAGATTTTGCAATTAGAAACGTTTTTTAATCCGGATGATTTGTTTTCGCAAATGGTTAAAAATGGTTCTGTTGCTGAAGTTGCTACAAAATAAATCATCACTTTATATTTTTGTTCATAATCTTAGATTGATTAAGAATAAGCTAGCTATAGGAAATTTATATAAAATAAAACCATAATTCTTAACTTTATTGACCATGCCAGCTTCACTGATTACGAGTAAAATTTATTTAGCCGAAATCGTTTTTCCATTTTGACCTGCGATTATGAAATAAACTGGAAAGAATATCGTCATGAAGTTCTTATAAAAATGTGAGCGGAAGTGAGAAAAGGTGGAATCCACTAATTTACTTTTCCACGCTACAAATTGGCTGGTATGATTTGATTATGCTTATTTGTCATATACCACTGCGTGACGAATAAACCCCACCCAACCGAAAACTAATACATAACCTTAACCCTTACCTAAAACTAATCTCAATTATACCAGCCAATCGTTGCGTAGGAGAAAATTAGTTGGATTCAGTATTTTTATGATTGGCTGCCTTAATTTTTGTTACCAAAATCATAAAACACGTGACTTTAGTTTAAAAGCAACGCGGATTTTAAAATGCAAATTGTGAACCTTTTGCAATACATTATTGTGATGAAAATGTTATCAAATTTCATAGCAAAAGCTAAAAGAATATTTAATATATATTTAACTATTTAAAAGTTGATGCACAACTTTATTTTAAAATAACTTACAAGTTAATGATATAAATATAAACACAAATTTTACTATAATAAATGGAGTGGAGTGGCATACTACCATGTAATATAATTATATTACATGGTGATATATTACTTAAGATAGATTATATAATCTTATTATCACTCTACAACTATTACAATTCTATAATCTAAATATCACTATATAATCTAATATCTATAATCTGATTACCACTCTATAATCTAATAGATATAGTTTAAATATCACTCTAAAATCTACTTTTCTTTTTATATATTATTTTCTTTATATTCTGATTATTCTTTTAAGTCTTTCTTGCTATTTATGAATAAACTGCTATTTGGTTATGAGTACCACTTTATAGTCTAATTATCATTCTCTCTTTAGTCTAACTACTGCTTTTTCTTCTTATTTATAAGTTATAATATTACTAAGTTCTTTGGTAAAAATGTTAGCCATTTGTTCCTATTTAGATATTAGGTTTTATACTAAGAGTACTGGCCTTCTATATTGATTTGATTATCAGATAGAATATTGAGGTATAGTATAAGATTATGTTTTGTATTAACTTAGTTGTTTGATGAGATATTTAAGGTGTAGATATAGAATTACCTTTTTGTGTCAATTTGATTATCTTTAAAATACTAAAAAAATAATGTTAGATAGTATCAGTTTGTAAAACTACTAGGTACTATAATTACTTTCTCTTATATCAATTTGTAAGTTTAATTTTGATATTGAAGTTATTACATATCTATTATATAATATTTTCAAATTTTCAAAAAACTCATTATCAATGCATATTTACCTATTTTTAGAAAATTATATTATATCTAATTTAGCTTTTTAGATATAGATATGTCAATTTTATATAATTTCATATGGTCAAATAAGATGCATTAATTGATTCATTTTAAATTACGCAAATATGAGTAATAGTTTTTATTTTAAAAAAAATTTAAAATTTTACAAATTATTTTCTAAGTTAGAACTTATTATAAAAGAAAGTATTTTTTTCTTGATATGTCTTAATAACTTCTTTAATAATCATAGTAATCCTAGTAAAAAAATAAAGTTTTAAAAAAAAATCAAATTTTTCTATAATATATATTAGTGTTGGTATTGGACTCATTCCAATACATTTAATTAGATGATTTAAATAATTAGACAATTAAATATAGTTCAATTATGTTTAATTGTCTAATTGTTCAATCAAATATTTATTAAAATTGAACTATATTCAATTGATCAATTGATCAATTAGACTGATAATTAGACTTAGTCTAATTAAGTATCTAATTAATTAATTTTTTTTTTTTTTTTTAGATCGGTATTTTTTTTGATTAGAAAGTATTTTTAAAAATGATTCTTTTCATTTATTAATTTTCTCATTTAAATTTTTTTAATTCTTTTACATTTAATAAAAATAAAAAATAATAATTTAATATTTTTAATCTACTAAGAACTAAGAAAAACTTATCTTATTTAAAGAGAATGAAAGATCTGTCTCTAAAAAAAAAGAAGAAAGTGAGTTAGAAAAAGAAGAAATATTTTATAAGAATTCCTTAAAAGACAAAAGACATATCTTATCTAAAGAGCATGAAAGATCTTTTCCTAAAAATTCTATCAATTGTTAACTTCAAACTTAAAAATATCATCAATTATAGCTCATAGGGTATCAGGTAATATATAAATTCTTTTTTAATAATAAAATCTTATGAAACTTATTGAACATAAAAAATTTATTAGATAAAATATGAAAGTATCTAAAGAAAGCAATTCACTATTCATAACTAGCATATAGTTTGCATAAAAGTTAAAATAAAAAGTTAAAAGAATAAAATGAAAAATAGGCTTTAAAATATTAAAAAAAAAATTGAAGAATGAAAAAAAAGCTGAGAAAAAAGTAATTTAAATCAATTTAAAGCAACTAAATATATGCTATTATAATTTATTAATTTATCTATTTACTTAAAAAAAACTTGATGTTGCTTTAAAAAGAAAACTAGCACTGAAAGAGAAAAAAAGACAAGAAAAATTAGCTGCTATTATAAGTCAAATTATTGTAAAATATTAAATGTTATAAATACTTGTTCTAACTATTTGTTTATAGTATTTGGCAAAAAAATCAAAAAGGCTTTAAAAGAAATAAGGAAAAAGAAAATAATTTATATAGAATTCGTGATTATTATGTAAAAAAAATATATATATAAAAAATTTTTTTTTGTGATTGATTTTACGTGAATATTAATTAATTAAAAAAGTTTTTTTTATTTATATTATGCTAATATAATATCCTATGTATATTATTCAATATATAAAGTAAATTAAATTATCAAACTTTTTTTATAAAGAAAAATATGAGAAATGTATATAATATAAATATATAAAATAAAATTTTATTTTTTTTTAGGAAAAAAAAGCAGATGGTTAAAAATGTACATATATTTAATGAAGATTACTCTACTAAATTAATAAAAAAAAAAATTAATTAATTTTTTATTACTTTTAAATTTCGATTTTTGATCTTTGTATTAGATATTGATATTATAAAATAATTCAATAAATTTAAATTTAAAAGAGATTAATTAAATAAAATGAAAATTTTTTATTAATTTGTGCTATTGTATCATCTTTTGCTATCTGAAATTTGAATTTTTAAAATAAAACCAATTTAGATTAGTCAATTAATACTTTAATAAAGTTTGTATCACTAAATTTTATAATGTAATCAAAATTTTTTTTTTGATTGATATTTTTTTTACTTTAGAGATTTTATTTTAGATTTTAGTATTTGTTAATATGTGAATTCTTTTTCCGCTTAAATTTAAAGATAAATATTAATAAAATCCTTTCATATTTTTTTTATATTATATAAAACTAACTTTTTAAAGTTAATTAGAAAATGTGAGAAAAATATAAGCTTAGCAGATATTTTTTGATTTTAGATGAAAAATTAAATAAGTGGAATAATTATGCTATTTGTATAGATTATATTTGAGTATTGAAACTTGAAGAAGTTCAAAAAAAAAATTTATAAATACAAAACGTACATGTGCAAAGTATTTTGAAAGTTACCTATATTTTGCTAAAAAGAAAAAATTATAAGTATCATTAATGAAGCATTGAATTGTAGGTTTAAAAATAAATAAGCGATAATATATAAATAAAAATCTGATGATAAAAAAGAAGAATCTAACAAGTTTGAAACCTCTAATCTCAATAACTTTTTATATAAATCTTTATCTACTATAATAAAAAGTAATATAAGTGAAGTTTTCAATATATCATATCAGAGGTTTAGTCTATTTGACAATTATATATATTATAAATTAAAATTAGAATAAGTTAATATGTTTAAACATTTAATATTAAATGTGATAGTAGAATGTAATTTACCATTTAGTTGGATTGAAAATTCAGCAACTAAATCTTTATTCAAGTGGATTAACCTTAGGTTTTATTTACCAAATAGAAAGCAATTAAGTGGTTATATTCTTAATAAAAGTACTAGTAAAATAATAGAGAATATTATTAAAGAAGTAGTAGATAATAAATTAGATGTAATATTGGTATTTAATAATTGGAAAAATATCTCAAAACAAAATTTATTAGACTCTCAGTACTATTTACATCATCAAGTAATATGATTATTTGGAAAGTAAAAAATATAAGTGATAAATAATATACATGAAAAATTGTTTATAATAAAACTATAAAAACTTTTGAAAAATTAAAACAATAAAATATACAAATAAATGGATTTATTACAGATTAGTATCAGAAAATGTAGCAGCAAAGTAATTATTTTATTAATTTTAAATTATTATAATATATTAATTTAAATAATTTAATTAATTTAATACTATTTTAATTAATTAAAAAATAATTGTATCTTAAGTTTCGTAATAAATTATTTTTACCTTACTTTGTATATTAAATGAATTTATATATAGGAGATATATTTAAGAAATTATTAAGTTTAAGTAATATTGTAGAAGAGACAATTAAAATAATTACATTTTTTAGTTGTTCAAAAGTTTGACTTTAGATATCTTCAAACTGAACAAATAAATACATATAAAATACAAATTTCTTTAATTTCTCCTACTATAATTTGATGGAATTCTTATTACTATTACTTTACTAGTTTATTAAAAACAAAAGATACTTTACAAGTAAGTTTAAATTAATTATTAATTTATTATTATTTATTAATTTGAAATTAAAAATTTTTTTATTTTATTAGAATTTAGCTACTAAAATTAAAGAAAAAATAATTTTAGATAGATATGATTCTTCAAACAAGTATCTTGATTGTATTTTTAATAATAATTGGTGATATCAAGTTATTAAAATAAAAGAGCTTTTAATTTCATATTATTCAGTATTAAATAAAATTTAAAGATATAATACATGATTATATGAGATATTTTATGGATTTAGAAGTATAATAAAGGTTTTAAAAGGTTTTAATAATCAAGTTTTAGGTAATATTCTTTTGAAATACTTGAAAATTGATGAAAACAATAGGAACAATCACTTCTTCTATTAGTATTTTTACTTCATCTATTATATTATGATTTAAAATTTAATTTAAATGCATCAAATTTATTTTTTTTATTTAGGTAAATGAATACTTTACTACTATTATACTTAATTTCAAGAAAATTCTACTATTTTATTATCTGAATTAGAAGATTATCATGTAAAAAAATATTCATATACTGATGCAGTTGCAAAACAATTTAAAGATAATATGTTAGGATATTGGAATTATACATAAGGATATTCAAAAGAATTATATAAAGTTGGGTAATGTATTTTTTCAATTACAGTTTCAACTGCTTTTTTAGAATAATTATTTTCTACTATAGATTGGTATTATTCTAAAAGAAGAAATAGATTAAAGGTAATAGTTTATAATTTATAATTTTATTTTTTATTTTTTATTTATTTTTTTTTTTAATTTAATAAATTAATTAATTATATTTTAATAGGCAGAAAAGGTTTTAGGAATGACTCAAATTAGAGCTTAAATACAACATAATAAGTAATTTTTACAAATTGATAAAAAAGTACAATAATATAAAAAAATGATTTCAAGTCTTTCTACTATCAGAAATACTGATGATAATATTCAAATATTTGATAAAGATATTATTTTACCACTTAATATATCAGATAATAAAACAGAAAATAATGAAAAATATGAAACTTTAGGTAATAAAATAATTAATAATTGACAAAATATGATAGCAAATTGGATTGAACTTATTGAAGATGAAGTTCAAGATTTAGAAATAAAAAAAATAAATATAAATGAAAATTTTGATATTACTGTAGCTAATATTTTTCAAATAGTACATTCTGTAAATAATATACAAGCAAAATGAAATTTATATATTATATTTATAAATAATTTAAAATTTCCCAATTATTTAGAAAATTTTGTAATAGAAAATAATTAATAATAAAATTATTAGTATTTTATATATATCATGGATTTATTTTATATATTTTTATTGGTTGATAAATTATTTGGCAATTAGATTAAGTTTAATTGTTTAATTATTTAATTAGATTAATTGAATTATATCTAATTGTCCAATTGTTCAATTAGTCTAATTGACAATACTGATATATACAGTATGTATATATTATATATATGATATATACTAGTATATTATAGAAAAAAAGTAAAAAAATCTGATTTACTAGATTATCTAACTTAGGCAGAATATTCAAGAAATTATTTTAGTAATTTAATAAAGTTAATTTGCTATTTTACTTCTACTTCTAAAAGTTAAAAATTTCTTAGGGCAGATTATTCTAAAATATTTAACTTCTTCTAATAATAATATATTTTTAAAGATATTTATCTACATATAAATTATATATTCTATGTATTATTATTGTGGATTTTTCATACTATTTACAAGAGTTTAACTGATATCTTTTCAATAGATTTTATATCTTTTTTACTAATCACAAATTCATTCACATACGTTTTTTTTATTAGAATAATATTAATAGATTAGTTTATCTCTTATTAAGTATCTCTTAAATTTTTATAATTATTTTTATTTAGCCTTTTTTCATAAGACATTTTATTCTGAGTTTAGAATATTAAAAATGACTATTTAATTAGACCTTTTAAAATTCTCTGATGTTTTTTTTATCTAGAAATTAAAAAAATAAAATAGAAGATTAACTGATTTACTATTTTAGTGAAAATTATTTAAATAGCATAATTTATGATAATATAATTGTAATAAATAATAAAAGATTAATTGCAATTCTTGAAAATGCTTTAATTAATTATCAAGACATTCTATTTATAGTTGTTGATAATAAAAGATCAAATCAAATAATAAATGAAAAATATTACTATATATTTCTCTATAATTTTCTAATTAATAATTAAAAAAGCAGTAATAACACTTTTAGATATTTAAGTTTTTTTTGATATTTTTATATTAAATAAAGAATTTCCAAATAATTATAAAATAAAGTAAAAGATATTTCTCTATTAATATAAAAACTTAAAATAAAATATATTAAAACTTATTATTTTTACAATTATCATTTCAAAAAAAATTAAAATTACAAATTTATATGAGCAGTACTGAAGATTATTAAAACTATTTAAGACAATAACTTTGAAACTGTATCAGATGATAATATTTGGGTTCTTTGTAATAGAAAAGGAGGAAACTACTAAATATTTTTTTTTTACTTTATAAGTTAAATATTATTTTTTAACAAAATAAGTTCAGATTTAATATTAACTCAAAAAAATTTTTTTTGGTAGTTTACTTCCTTTCTATTGCAAAGAGCCTATTTGTTTTATTGTAAAGTGACTTTAAAAAATGAAATTTAACTTTTTAAGTGATCTATATTAAGTAAATACATTTTCAAACAAGAAACTAATCTATTCTGTTTACATATATTTTACATATCTAAAAAGATTTTAACTAGTTAAAGAGCTTATAATAATAGCTAATTACTCTCTTATGAGAATATATTCTAATTCTTACGTGAAATATAGAATACATATTTTCTAAATAAGAGAATTTTGTAGAAGTTCTTAAACAAAAAGATAAGGTCTTTATATTTTATGATATTATTAGAAAAATAATCTAAAATTATTAAAATAAATCTGTCTTATTAACCTTGAAACTGTATCAGATTCATAATAAATTACAATCATATGTAAAAATTTACTAAAAATATTTGTTTTTTGCTGGTAAATGTTTATCCTTAACATTCAAATTAAGTTTAATAATTCTAATTATAATTGGTATTTTATTATGAAAAATATATAGTTATCCTTCTTTATAATCACTTTATATACAATTACATCATATAAATCTCTTATTATAAGACACATTTTGTAAGAACTAATACCTATTAATGCTATATAAAAAAATCTTTTTATATCACAGTGTTTTTATAGTTACACTCTTTCAAAACTAATATTTAGTAATAACATATAAATATTCTCCAGTATAATTATATTACCTTAACCTATTTGAGTGAATGTGAAAACATATGACAGGAAAGTTTAAAATAAAAAAGATAATAAAGTGAAAATATTATGAAAAAATAGAAACAAAATCTGAAAATACTTTCAAGAAATAAAAAATACTGGTTAAGAAAGGTAAAGAAGGTAAGAAGAATGTGAAAGAAAAAGAATATATAGAATGTTTAATAAATATTAAGATTATAGCGATAGAGGATTTTACTTCTAGTTTTTTAAACTATTAGAATACCTTCAATTTTGATTACTAAATTTGACATAATAAAAAATAGTAATAAAAAAATGTATTATAGTAGTATAATATAAAATCTTTGTTGATTTAAACTAAAAAAAAACATTTACTATCCTTTTAATATTTTGTGATTTTTCTATTTATGTTTCTCTAGACTTATATTTATATTAGAGATTAAAATAAAAGAATATGCAAGATACTTTATGTTAAAATTTTATGTTAGAAAATAAAAGTATGCAAAAATATATATTAAAGATCTTGACATTACAAAAGCATTAAAAGTAATACATATATAAATTTTTTCATTTGTCTGATCATTCAATACTAAGATCTGATAATGTTATATAAATATTTTCTGATTAGAACATAATAGAAAATATCTAACAACCTGTTCTTTTAAAACAAATAAACATATTAATAAATTTTATTTCGCTAAATATTATAAAGAAAAAATTTAAAATATTTTTTGAAAATTAATTTCTTATATGTGAAAATTATTTTGTTATACAAGCATAGCTATACTCTCACAGATGATTTACAGTATATTATTATTATATATACTTTAATAAGGATTAAAAAACACATTTATATTTGTAACATATGCCTATATAAACATATTATACAAAATAATAACTTATAAAAAAATTGATATATTATATAATACGTAATCTAATAATTATATATTAATAAGTTATATAATATATCAAGAAAATAATAGTTTTTATTTAAAACATTGCTTAAAACCAGTCAGTTAAATCAGTTAAACAATTGTGATTTCTATTTTATTTCTTGATCTTAATACAGTATCTTTTGATTAATTAAGAAAGTTTATAAATGGTAATAAGTTATTTTGTTTTATAAACAGAGATAAAAATAAATATTATACTCGGAGAGAGTCAATAAGCATGGCTTAAATGTTAATTCTGAATTTTGATTTTTAATAATGAAATGGTTTTTTTTATCATATAATATTTTCAATTCTTTATAATTATTAGTGATAAGTGTCCTAAAGCACAAGCAATCCCAGTGATTCTTCATCAAATCTTTAGACTCAACCTCATAGTCCCATCTGTCCCATCATTATAATATACCTTTCTTGGCTTTACTTTAGTAATCTTTACCAATTTCCAGCATTTGAAGCAGATAGCCATTTGAATTTTATGAATACTAGGTCTATGATAGCTGATATGATCTTCTTTAACTCAGCATTAACATAGAATGTTTTGGTTGCTCTTTGTCCAAATGATGCGAAAAGACAGTATACGTGATAAATGCTATATTCTCTCTTAGATAGTAACTCTTGCAGAGCATCTCTTACACGAACAGCCCATTGTTATGGTGTTTCACGGGGTCTAATTAAAGATAAATCACCATATTTCTTCTCTATTTTACAATCTAATTATAGTTATAATAACGAGATTTTCCTATATAGGCAATAACATGGTTCAAATCAGAGATTGACGGGTTTAGGCATAGATTTAATATAAACCTTATCTATAATGATCTTAAAAGTTTCTCCAGGCATGTTCATTAACGAATTGGCGATTTATATTAATTTGTCGATTTATAGCATTTTTGATTTATATAGATTTACCGATTTGTAGTGGTTTTTATCAAGGTTTTACATAGTATAATACGGATTCATTTTTTGTGGGTTAAGCGAAGAGAATTAAAAAATATGTGTGCATGACGAATTGTCACGCTGATCACTTTTACCAAAGAAAAAAAATCGATCAAAAAATCGGGAATATAAGTGTTTTTCCATGCACACTCACCCACACGAATGTGTATGTGATTGACTACCAGAGTCGCTTTATTGATACAGAATACAAATAAATTACATTATTAGGCTCGTAGCCGTGATACATACTGTATTTACAAAGTGAAATGATGTAATACCTAAGAACTTTTCATGATCCGGTTTTATTTGTCCCAATCATTGATAGAAAAATATGGTCGTCAGCGTCAGTAATACTTGTGCGAAGCATGCAGTGTCAGAAATAAATTACCCTCGGTAAAGCCTCGCCGAAAATTTATGTTATTTGCATTCCGTGATTATAAGGTCCTTAGCAAACCTGAACGAAAAAATTGATATTAATTAAGTCGCTTCCTTGCACTGCCACCACCGAAATATTCATGCTTTAATGTGTAATGTCAAAAATTGAGGACCTTTACAAAAAAGAGTTGCTTCGCAAAAGAACTTACAAAAGAGATTAGGGAAAACGCGAATAATAGTGAATGGGAAAAGTTAAGAACCAACTTGGTGGATCTAAGCAATAACACGGATAATTTGTTTGAAATAATGGATGAACATAAAAAAGTATCTGTTGATACTTTAAATCTTTTTGAAGCGGTTTTAAGAAAGTTAGAAAATGTAGAGGCTTTATCTGTCTATATAAACTTTATCTCATTTTTTGTTGAAGAAATAGAAAAAAATTAGGTAACGAAGTATGGGTTGTAGTAAGAAGTGCTATCAATAGGAAGATGAAATTTAAAAAGATGAATTTTAAGAAAGACGAAATAGAATTTATTTCAAAGTTGGAGAAGACGTTAAGTAGCGTTAAGATGTCTGTTGAAGAGTTCGAGTTATTGATGAATTTGAAAGCAAAAAGTAATGCAGAATTTCACAAAGGTGAAGACCAAGATCCGAAAATAGTTAAACGACAACTTGAAACGACATTGCCTGACGAACTACAAGACTTCAAGAACCGCTAAGGAAGCTTTTTGACGCCTTTGATATTTGGGAATTGCCTTAAAGTAAATATTTTTAATATTAACTGTTGTTATTACTGAATTGTCACATATTAATCAATTTGCAATAAACAGATTTATGTCAACAATGTTTCAAAGATTTCATATCGCTTTTTGTTTATAGATGAAAGTAACATTTTCCTGATACTGCACCAGACTTTAATTATTTCATTGCACCTAATGTACGTGTGATGATGGTCAGTGATGGTCAGTGATTTTCTCGGCGAAGACCAAAATGTCGATATATAACAAGAAAAGTAATATGTCTGTTCTAATGTTACTGCGCATTTATTCATTAAGTTCTGGATCAATGATCTCATTAAAATAAAAGATATATTAACATACTGTACATGCTCGCTTCACTTTCCACAATCCATAAATCCTATAACCCACTCCATTATTTATCTGAATTTGGTAAATTAATTGCGTCTTGTTTTATTGATCGTATGAAAAAAATACATTATACAAATGATAAAATAATTTTATTCAGTATATGTGTTGAAATAGCAAATTATACGGTTAAAATTATGTTGGAAAAAAAAACTATTTTTTACAACCTTTTTTACCTCCCCCTTTGTGTAATTTTGGTTCCAGAATCGTATATATATTCTTATATTTTGTTATAAATATCATTATAATCAATTTTACGTACAAACAGTTTGTTACTGCCGTTGTGCTACTGTGGATATTGCTGATGCGATTGCCGTCATAACTACTGATGATGCAGTTCAGTATTTTTGCAATGATTGTAATTATAAATTTTAATTGATAATAATATATAGTCATAATACTTGTTTTCCTGCTCTAGGTCCAGCACTAAGATAAGAACAGGATGTTTATTTCTATCATTTCATTTTCGATTTATAAACCGTTACATGACCCCATTTTTTTTTTTTTCTGAATTCCATTCCATAGCAAAATCAATTTTATCTTCACAAAGGCAAATGACAAATTCCGCACCAAATTTGTAAATGACATTACTTGCCTGATATCAAAGATAAAAAGTATAAATTAGAGTATGCCAAATAGGAAATAATAAAAAAAATAATTAGTAAATAACGAAATGGAATGAATGGAAAATAATATTTTGTATAATTCATAATTTTGTTCAATACCATTTTCCTTACCAAATTCAATTAATTTATTTTTGTCAAGTATTTATTTGCTCCTCCTCAGCGTTCCTTTTTTCCTTTAACTCTTCTTTTTATTTTCTAAATTGTCTCTCAGCACTTCCCTTCCTTTCTTCTGTTCGTCAGTCCTCCAATTTCGATCCAACAACTTGTTCTCTAACTCGTCTAATCTCTCCTGTTTTATTTCCCTCCTCCCACTTATTCAACATTTACTCCGCAATTCTAAATATCTACTCGGCGTTTACCAGTTTTTTCTTTTGTAGTCATTTTCATTCAAGGTGAAATTTTAAAATTTTATCGGATCGGGGATGGGAAATAACCAATTAACCGGTTAGTTAACCATGCAGATCATCCAACATATATCTTTTCGAAATATATTTTTTTGATTATTAAAAAATGAATAACTTGAATAAAAGACAGCAAATACTTTCGCTTTATAAACAAATTTTGATAGAATCATCAAAATTCTTTGATAATAATGCAAGGTAATAATATAACTTTATGTATTAATAAAGATATGATTCAATATTGAATAAATAGAATTCAATTTTTGATATTTAAGGAATTTTCTTAAGGAAAGAACAAGATCAAGGTTTAAAGAATACAAGAAGGAAACGAATGAAAAAAGAATCACGAAGAAATGGGCTGAAGCGCGAAAGGTCAACTAATTTACGTAATGTAATCATGTGAATTTCAAGATCAATATATAATTTTCTCCTTTTTGTTGTTACGTTTTTTAGGCATTGAATCAATTAAAAAGAGCTAATGTATTTGATGTCAAAGCAGTCATGCGCGTGCTCGAATTGACTTACGGAAGAAGTGGTCCAAAAAGATATGAGTTGCTTAAGGTCCATTTTCTAAAAATTCTCAAGTGATATTTTCATCAATATGCTTTGCAACCTATTTAACTTTTTATTATTATCTATTAGACTTGTATCAATTATCCTAGCCCATCTCCTCAGCCCTTTCTTCGTAAAGTTCCAAGAACTGCCCCACCACGCATTTCACCATCACTTCAAGCATTATTATCATCACAGGATAAATCTCTTTATCCAATTTTACCCGAGCCAAGACATAAGCCACTACATCCGCGTCGAAAAGCGAATATCATGTGGTGGCATTACTCTAAAATTATGAAACAAGTAATGCCACCGGTTACCAAAGAAGAGTTAGAAATATTAGAACAAAAAGCTGGGAAAGGCACGTTGTCATCTGAAGGTTTAGCAAGGATTGGAAGGAATTTTGTTATTAAAGATAAGAGTAGTATGACTTTGAGGCTTCCAAACATTCCTAATATGCCAAAGACTCCACGTGACCTTGTTAAAGAAGTACCATATCATACAGCGAGACCACATAATCCGAGAAAAAGGTTTATAAGGAGGATTTATCAAAGGTTATTGACCAAAATACCCATCATGCAAGAAATTCCGAAATCAATTACTTCCCCACTCTCATCCTCACCCTCACCTTCACCTTCATCTTCAGATTCTCTTCCTAAAACCAATGTTAAAGATAAAAAGTCTCTTCCCAAAATCAAAAAATCTGATAAAGAGGACCCAAAATTACACATTGGAAACAATAAACCTGACAAAAATTACATCAATCATCCTATTAACCCACCTGATCCAAGTAAAATTTTTGTCATTACTAAGTCTCCTTGGGCAGATGGACGTCCAATACCTTTAGTTAAAAAGATTGATTGGAAAGGATTAAACCCTGAAGAAGTGGAAAATCAAATCGGCGGTGACGGAAAAAAAGGACGAAGCAAAAGGAAAAAGGTCAAAGGAATAAATATAGAGATAAGATCGAAATAAAATTACACGTGATATATTTATGTATCCTCAAACTTAAATCCTCTGACACATGCAGTAGATCATATGTCAAATATTTTTATACGCAGATCTCGTTTGTTCAAAAAAAAAAAAAAAAAAAAAAATGGTGCAGAGTTTAAACCTTACGGCTATTGTTAATTCATTAAAAGTTTTTAGAAATGTACACTTATGTATTCCTCATCTTATTGTTGATGGTAATAAACTATAACTATGAAGTTTATAAATATATTTTAGCGTTAAATAATTACTTTCAAATTAGATATTCGAGATATAAATTTCTATAAATTAAAAGGCATTGGTATAACTGCATTGGCATTTGATAAAGATAATACGCTAACTTCTCCTTATTCCAATGAACTTTATCCACCTTTTAAGGTATTTTATCCTGCATAAGATCTAACCATTAATTTTTATTTAAAAAAATTTGTTTTTTTGAAATCCGTTTAAAGGATGCTTGGAAAGAGGGCAAAGAAGTGTTTGGAAATGAAAATATAGTAGTTGTATCAAATAGTGTAGGAACTAGTGATGATCCAGGATTTACTCAGGTGATATTTCTTTATTCGCTATATCACAATTTATTGTTAATAATTAATATTTTTAAATTTAAAAAGGCCAAAGTAGTCGAAAAAAGTTTAGGTAATTTATGAAGACTTTTGCGTACAGTTTGCTTTGAATTTATTTGGTCTAATGGTACTTTATTTGGTCAGGCGTTAATGTATTACGACACAAATTAAAGGTAAAAACCCATAAAATAACTTGCATTAAACATATCTTACGATAGCTTTTTCAATTCAAATAGAAACCTTCTTGTGGATACGAATTGATTTCTCATTTTGCAGCACATAATCCATATACAATAGCAGTTATAGGAGATCGCATGTTTACGGATGTGTTGTTTGGGAATTTGAATGGGATGTTTACTATATTTACAAAAAGCATCATTTCTGAAAAACGGGATAATTTCATGGCTGCAATGGTATTATTATTTTTTTTTTTTAAAAAAAAAAAAAAAAAAAAAAAAAAAAAAAATCACTTAAATAATTTTAAATAGACAATATTTTAAAAAAAAATCATAGGTACGTCGTGTTGAACATAAAATATTGGATTATTATGTTTCTAAAGGTATAAAACCTCAATTTCATCCATTTTTAAAGAACGAGGATTTCATATGTTTGAAAAAAAGTTTATAAAAATGAACTATAAGATAATTATTATATTGATAAAGAAATGTTTGTGTGCATATTTAATGAGATAGAATTTTGAAAATGCAATAATCAAGAAATCAAAAGATTTTGGGCATTCTTAAACTGGGTAAATTCTTATCCTGAAATTTGATTGGACGAGTGTCAAGAAAGCGCTTCCAAAATTATTGGTTAAATAAATTAGAATTAAAAAGGTTAGGTAGGAAAAACGATTTAAAAAACTGTAATTGTCCCCGATTTAAGGCCTAGTTAGAAAGTAAAGCGATAAAATTGATCGTGACTAGTTCGAAAACGATGCTTTTAACCTATATAGTCCATTTTATGCCTATAAACGTGAGAAAATTTTAGGTGAAAAAAAACCGAATGAATAACTTAATATCTTTTTACATACCCGTTACTCGAATGCCCATGGTGAAGACTTCTTCAAGCTCATCGTTTCTAAATTGTTGTAATTTCCTCCGAAACATTTCCAAACAATATTTCAAAACTACCTTAATCTTTGAATGATCCTCTCGAAATTTTTTATCATCCATAGAACCTTCAGTGTTTCCTACTTCGAACATTGTTTATCTATTATCAATCCGATTTAAGAGCGCAATAACTTCTTTGAATAGAAAGTGTCATTATGAGGAATTGCAGCTTTATCTCGTGCTTTCTTGTTTAATGAAAGATGGGTACTTGTAAAATTGGAGCTAACGTTTGATTTCGGCCATAATGTCCTCAAGTTTTTCAGATGTCACCGATGTGCATTTTTCTTCTAAAAGATCAAGGCAACCGAAGACGAATCATTTAGAGTAATTAGTTCTACTTAAGTAGTTAGAAACCCCGTCCAGAATGTTCATGCTAAAAAAAGATTATAATCAACACTATTATATTGGCTTAAGAGTAATGTCAATAACTAACAAATCATTTTTTTAAAAATATTCTGGAAAGGAGCATGACGCCCACTTCTCAAGCATCGATCGAAGGAGGTCCACTTTAAACAGAATCGTTCTAATGTATCGTGTGATACCATAGATGCAATCAAACCCAAAACGAGTATAACGTTGAGTATTCACAGGTAAAGGACGCGTTACATATTTAGTTCGCGATATCGATCGACAGTCACGACTTACGTATTTAAAAATTTCAAATTCTATTGGTTGATGGAATAGCGTTATCACGTGATATATTAATGAATTAGGCATTTATCAGTGATGGGAATGTGGTCGCGACGTATTTCGTCACGGATGAAATAAAACTTTTTTCAGGAATGCTATAGATCAAGGTTAAAGGCAATACATGGCGTTACACACCACATGAAAAAAAAATTTATTGTCAGGTAATACGCATTTGCTTAGGATTCTTTGATTTAACGATATAGAATTGACCTTTATTGATTTCTTTTCGTTTAACTTGGACAATAGTAAATCTTCGATCTAACTAAAATATTTTATATGTTTTGTGTAATTAATTACAGCCTAAGAATCGAATTTGGAATTTTTGCGTGATTCCGGATTTATTGTTTGAAAAAAAAAATTCATTAATACGTGATCGCAGTACTATTAGCAATAAAAATCATCCCTTATATTAACTACCCACCTGAAAATTTCGGCTAACAGCGGATCCTTTACATTCCCTTCATCTGAAAGGTAAAAGATTAACATGGGCCACTCCCCAAACCATTACACAGCTAAAGATGGGATGGATAAAACTCGGAAATATACGTTGCTTATGCAATAAGGAATTTTTATTTAGAATATACTTTTAACATGCGTTTGAGATAAAAAATACTTGAATATTATTTAACAAAGTGGAACCAAATGAAAAAATTAAAGTAAAATTTTTGAATTAATGTGTATAAAATGTTGTGAATTAACCATTTCATGTAGTTTTGTGCAAACTAAATGAAATGGTTTATTTCACACATTAATACTTCAAACATTAAATCAATATTTGCTCGATCCTCCAATATTCCAACAATTATTTCTAAAATCTTTTTATTTAGGCTTATACCTTTCTTCGGTCATCTTCAAAATGCTTCGACCGGTAATCTTTTGCATTTAGAAGCATTTGAAAATCATCATTGTCAAGATGATTATATCCTTTTTTGCAAAATAACTCCTTGGCATTTATGTGAAAAAAAAAAATTATGTTACACGGGACCCAGGACGATGATTCGCGGAATCACGTGAAATTCTAATTAAATCACAGAATCAGAATGTTCAAACAGCGTCACATTACATTACACGTAAAAATCACTATTTACAAAAAAAAACGTGATCTATAATTTACCAACCTCGATCCTTAAATAGATTTAATTCAAGAAGGCTAAATGAACCTTTTTTTCGATTATACGTAGTTTTACCAAATATTCAACTTGATCTTGATTGAGATTACTACTAAGCGATCATTTCAAATCAAAACAAAATGTATGAAACCTGGGAATTTGTTGAATCTCAACGACCTATACTTAATTTGGTCGATAGATTTAGTTCACTCACTGTTTCCGCTTCGCAAAGATCATTTATAGTTAACTTTCCTTGTGAAGTTTTTATTGATATTTGTAAATTTCTCCCTCCGGTTGACCTTGTTACTCTTTCCGTTGTTTGTAAAAAGTTTCGAAATTGGTTAGTTGCGCGTTCAAACTTTGGAACTGAGCAGATTTGGAGAATGGCAAGGATCAGCTGGTTACCACATCTCCGGACACCACCTAAGGGAATGTCGGAGCAATGTTATGTTTTCTTAAATTTAATTGAATTGGGTTGTCAATTTTGTGGTAGTGGCAAGGTTTATCCAAATGGTCAATTGCCATACGATACTCCAGCAAAGATTTATTGGTGTTTCCGAGTTCGTTGTTGCCAACGATGCTTTTTGGAAAAAACAGTAACGTATGATGCCAAATTTTTTGAATACTTAATGTGTTTGAAATGCATTTTTTTTTAATATCCCTTTTTTTCTTTATTTATTTATTTTTTTTTTTTTTTCCTCAGTTCAAAAGAAATTGAAGAAGGAGATCGGATCAATCGGGATGTGCTTCAAGGACTTCCTTATTATTATAAAAAAAATCGACCTTATATTTATTGGAAGAGTCAAGTAGAGGTAGCTCATCAAGAATACTCGAAGCTTGATAAGAAGGAAATTTATAAATGGTCGAATGAAAAATTTGATCAATTAAGTAATCTAAATAAGATAATTGCAAGTTGTTCAGTACCAAACCGATCGGACTCATCGAAAAAATGTCAAAAAAGGTTGGATTCTTTAATGAACCAATTATCATTCATGGTTCCTAATGATGCACATAGAACTCAACTTCAAGTAATAGTACAACTCAAAAGGTGTCCCACTTATAAAAAATATACTTCTAATCAAGAAGCAAGGTTAGCGATGAGTTTATTTAATGAGAACCACTGGATTCGCTTCCAAAACTTTATAAGACAAGAATATGAGGAGAAACGCATATATGCCGCTTCAAGGGCACGACGATTTGATATATTTCGCAAGGTAGGAAATATTGTTTCCGTGATTTTTATTCATTATTTTTTCCTCCCTCATATAATTTAACATTTTTCCTCCTAATTAGATACATTCAATGATTCCAGAGAGATTCTCCATGAATGATCCTTTGGTTCAATATCTTCCATATTGCCTATCTTTCAAAAAACCACCATTTCATAATCTTGATCCTACAATACCTTGGAGAGGTAATTTCCTTGAAAATACATTAATCCCTACCCTTTGTAGGGAAGCAGAAGCAATCGCAAAAATAGGAAAGTTGCAACCAATTACAACGCCATCGGGCGTATTTAAATTATTGGTAAATCGACGTGTTTTCCGATGCAAGTTATGCGTAGAGGCTCGCGCTAGAAATGATAAAAGACAAATACCAACTAATAACTATGGAACGGTTCAGTCGCATTTAAATAATTCACATGGAATCAAGAAAGTAGTTGAAAAGAAAATGTTTACGGTTGATTATTTGGCAGTTGGCATGAGTCTCCTAAAGCGAGATTCTGAATTAATTTGTTTCTTCTTTCCACTTGATGGCTAATGTAATTCTTTTTTCATTTTCATTTTTTTTTTTTTTTTGGATGTCAAGGGCAAATATGCAAATAATTATAATGTATATACAGTGTATTCTTTTTTATTTGTAATTTTATTCATTTTTTTATTTTTATTTTTATTTTTTTTTTCGCTAAAAAGAAAATCTTGAAATAAATAATATACACTATGCGAAAACGCTTTATGTTACTTAAAAAAAAGGCAAAAAAAAAAATTTTTTTGACTTCATGCTTATAATTATCATTGTAAATTTCAAAGTACTTATTGACGATTTAAAATAGTCACTGCCAGAACTTGATTGACTTATGAATCAAATCACATTAATCACATTACTTTCTTTCATTAAGCCCCTACTGATCAGGTTTATCGACGTTATCCCTTTCATTTAACCCTAAACTAAGTTCTTTTCTATTTCTAGATTTCTTTAATTCTTTTAATTTCTTTTTTTCCTCGCTTATAATGTCGGGGCACCATTCTAATACATCTAATCTAGTATTATCAACAAATTTTATTACTTTTTCACCTTGTTCACGCATTAAATCTTCAATTGTAGTTTTACCATCCCTAAACCAACCCAAGTGATCTGCTATCAAATGACGATTTTGACACGAAGAACATTGTATGATGATAACACCGTGATCATAAGCATGCCTTGACATAGTTTTGGTAGAACGATGGGAACATACTTTACATGTGAACGCTATTAAAAGACGAGCTTTCAAATTGTGTTGAGACGACGTGGTGGATAAAGTATCGGAGGAGGAAGTTGATTGAGTGGAAGAATGAGAAGGATCCGAATGAATTTGGGAAGTATTAGGATTAGATTGAAATTCATCTTTGAATGAATATCTAGTTGAATGGATAAAAGATGATGGTATAGATATAGAATTTGATCCTTGAAGTTGAAATCGACCTTTTCTCGGTAAAGTGCAAATCAAATGAGAAATTGCATTTCGTTTTTGTAAGAGTTTAGTGAAACTATGAAACATTATATATTTAAAGGAATTTTTTTTTTATTTTTTTTTTAAAAAAAAATCAAATCAAATAGATGGATTTTCTATTCCTCGTCGCATGATTTTGTAAATTACCATAATAAGAACTTACACGTGGATTCGATTCAAATATACTGCGCCACAGAAACCGAATATCTCGGAGTGGTCAAAATCTTGTGATATTATATGTCAAGACTAATACTAAATTTCAAATGATGTCAGCAAATTCCTTATTAAACACCCTCTTGAAAATTTGAGCATCTTTATTTTATATTGAAGTGAAAACAAAATGAATACATTATAATAAATAAATATAATTCATTGATTATTCAATCGGTCATTTATATTATGATTTTTGAGAAGAAGCATCCTTACAAGGAGGAGGAATTGGTGAATTTGGATCTATAGGTGGATGAACCACCCGTCCTACTTTATAATATGTGTGGTGATCACGATAAAATGATGCCCAATTATTAAGATCCTAACATATGAAATGTTAGTTTAATAGTTGATGGAAAGGTGAAAATTCTAATTAAAAAAAAAATCACTTCATTTTACCTCAATTTGTTGGGGAGTTAGTCCACGTAAATCATGAGTTAGATGAGTCTGGAAACATCCCGTAACATATGCTCGAGATGCATCTTTACCTGCAAAAAAATTATAGCCACCTCCCTAGGAAATTAAAAATTTTCTTTAGTGCGTATGCCTTATTCTAGTTCTATCGTTAAAGAATAAAGTTGTTTTTAACCTTGCCATAATACATTTCGCCGCCGGTGACATCAAACACTTCACCACTAGGACGTCGATAAATCGAAAGATTTCAATTGAAGATAAATGTAATATTATTTATATAAAGATAAATTAAATCCTCATCTTACTTCATAGCAATATATATAGGTAGGTTGGGATCTGATCCATCATATTTAGCCAATTCCTCTTCAGTAAAGATAATTTCTTTTCTCTATTTAAGAAATACTTTGTTAAATTACCCACATCTTCTATTAAAGGATAAATAATTTATAATCATAAAACATTTATAAACATTTTTTTACAAACCGGAATCCAATTTCTCCAGTTAGTATATTTTCCTTCATATCCCCAAATCCAAGTTTCAGTTAAAAAGTATGAAGCAGCAAAATTTATAATAATTAAAGTTAAAATTCCTTTTAATATAATTAAACCTATCGAATCATTTGGTTGGGAACTTTCTTTTTTTAATATATTTTTCCTGTTTTTATCATCGCTGACTATTTCGTTGGAATTATTTGTAGCTTTTTTTCTTTTTTGAACTGTCGACATTGTGTGAAATTGGTAAAAAATGTAATCGACCAAATTATGGCTCCGTTATATCTGAATTTATCACATGATTCAAACCCTAAGTAGACTGTTGGACATCCTTTCTACTAATTTACCCCCACGCTACGATTGGCTGGTATAATTGATTATGCTTATTTATAACATCCCATATCGTGACAAATAAGCATCACCCACCGAAAAAAAATTCTGTCCTCAAAAATATAATAAAAACTTTTCACCGGATACTAATTTGATATATGTAGTGAAAGTGAAAGTGCACATGATCACTGACCAAATGTATTGATTTACTGTATGACCAGTATAATAAATAGTTATATCGAAAATTTTTTATTGATAATTTATAAAATTTGTAGTATTCTATTTATCTTATTTAACAAATGATATACAGTAAAAAGATTTTTAGAGTATATTAATTAAAGTTTTTTTGAAAAGTAAAATTGAAATTTTTTTTTTAAAATTGAATTGAATTTTTGAGAATATAAGAAATATATAAGTTAAAAGAAAGTAAATATAGAATATTTATGAAAATAAATGAGGATTTGTATTAGAAATGTTTGATAATCTTTGATTTTCTAATATGACATCTTGATTTGACATGAAGGCAGATTTGTCCAGGTGGGAGATTTCAACATTATTCCAAGTAAAACATCTGCTTAGAGCAACATAAGCTTGACCAGGTGATAAGATTTTACCATCTAAAGTGAGAGATACCATTGGTAAAGTTAAACCTTGAGTTTTATAAACAGTCAAAGCAAAGTAATTTTGAAGAGAAAATTGGGTACAATGACAATTGTTTACATTTATTTCAAAATAATAGATATGTTTGTAAATGTTAATGTTAATGATTAAGTCTCTAATAGAGAAAGTAATCTGAGCATATTCTTCAGAAGGATAGATATCAGTAACCACACCTATTGTACCATTACATATATCATGTTGAATGAGAGAGTTGTTTAGATATATTACTTATGCATCTGATTGTAAGCGAATAGATGGCAGAAGGTTTGTTTTTAGCTTAAACATAGGATTTGATAATGAAAGTTCCTATTGCACAGCATTTACAATGTCTATAACTTGTGAGATCATGAATTTATTTGTAGCAACTGAAAGAAAATTATATATCATTCTATTGATCTAATGAGCATTTTCTTTAAATCTAACAATATGTGTAGTATTGAGTAGAGTATCAGTAGGTGGGTGAATAAGAATTCTAAATATCACTGTTATAACCTTTTTCAAATTTTGTCAAAAATGTTTCCTATTCAGACATCTTCTAGCATAGAGTAAAATTCTTTATCTTAACTTTAACAATGTGAAGTTCTTAAAAATAATAAATAGAACAAAGGTCAGATAGCTGCATGAAATACCGTAAAGTACTGACTAAACTACCCTGAGTTTTTTACAAATCCACCTCCAATTTTATAAAATACCCAGGTAATTTAATTAGAGGATATTTTGATAGAAGGTGGGTTTTTTAATCAGAATATATGTAATATGTAGATCAATATATATAATATACTGTATATTATAAGTACCATTAAATTTTTTGCGTATTTTTTATCATGTTTCATTTGTATCGTATTTCACGATTTTTTTTTTAAAAAAATGGTCATTAAAGGAAACCAAAAGTCTAAACGTTCTAGAGTTACTTTAAAAAAAGATAACAATGATGCGAGCGTAAGAAGTTAATGATTTTGCATTATTTGTAATGTTCAAATAGTGTTCATGTAATGGCAAAATATTTTGGTTTAGAACCAAGCCAAGTTCGTGATTAGAGAAAAAAAAAGACCAATTAAAGTTTTTAGCACCTCATTTATTAAAATTATATGCTGACAGATAACCTTTTTTTCTAGAATTAGAACAAGAATTAGCAGAATGTATTACTAGTTATTGTGTACAAAGTTTACCAGTTACTAGAAACATAGCAACAAAAAAAGCCAAAAAGCTTCACAAACTGAAACATATCAAGAAAAGTATCCTATAATTTTTTCATTCAAATTTTCACAAAAATGGATGGATTGCTTTATAGTCTGTCATGATTTTTCAAATAGGTGAAGAACAATAGTATCTCAATATTTACCAGAGAATTTGCTTGAAAAACAACAGAATTTCTTAAGTTTTATTTTTTATAGAAGAATACAACATGATTATCTATTTCAATGTATTGCAAATATAGATGAAACTCCTGTTGCTTTTGACTTACCTAATTCTTATACTTTAGAAAAGTGTGATTCTAATACTATTAGTATTAAAACTACAGAACATGAAAGAAGTATGTTTACAGTTATGTTAGGTTGTATGGCTAATAGGTCAAAACTACCTTCTATTATTATTTTTAAATTGAAAATAAACCTTGAGAAGATTTTCCTAATGATATATTTATTAGAACTAATGCAAAAGGATAGGTCAATAAAAAAGAAATGATCTGGTAGATAATAATATTTAGCCTAAAAGAACTCCTGATCAATTATTAAATCCTAGATCTCTTCTTGTTTTAGATTTTTTTCGTGATCGTTTAGTTGATTCTATTAAATAAAAATTGGATGAAGTTCATACTAATATTATAGTAATTCCTAATAGATTAATATCTAGATTGTAACCTCTTGATGTAACACTTAATAAAAGCTTTAAATCTAATGTAAATATTAGTTACAGTAGCAGTTATAAGTATCTGACTGCCCAAGATCGTCCAAAATTATTATATAACTACCCCTTAAATTTTCCAAAAATATAATGTAATACAATACATAATTACCTGTAATTTATAAGCATCAATGATACAAAAAAAAATTTAGATGATTATCAAACTTTCGCTTGAAAAATGGAACTTTCTTTAGAGAAACAATATGAAATTGTCTTTTTACGTGAGCATTCAGCTGATCTAAAGTTTAGTTTTGGATTTATTGCTAAACAGATACGTTGTAATAAGTTTACAGCTATTTATTGGGTTAAAAGATATCATGAAAATCAGGACTTAAGTATTTCAAAAAAACTGGGCAGCCTTGTATAACATCTGCAAAACAAGATGATAAGATTGTAAAAATGGTAGAGAAAGAACATAATATAATAGCTATTCAAATACAAGAAAAAATGGAAGAAAGGGGTATTAGGCTTAGTGTAAAAACAGTAAGGTGATGTCTTCGTAAGTTTGGAGAAAAGTTTAGTAATGAATTTTCTAAACCTTTGCTTAAAGAAAATTATTAAAAAAAAAGGTTGCAATGGGCAAAAAACATAAGAATTTTGATTAGAATCGAGTTGTTTTTATAGATGAGAGTATATTTCAATTATATACATAAAAAAAAAAGGTTTAGCAGTTTCCTGATAGAAAAAAAGTATTTCGTTCTGTTAAGCATCCACCAAAAGTTCATGTTTTTCTGTTTCTGGATTTGGTAAGCTATTTTGCTTTTAGAGGAACCTTAATGCTGCATTTATATATACTATTTATGAGTAGAGTCTTCTGGCTTCCACTTCTAAACTTTTTGGTGAAGGTAGTCGCCGGTAACTTCATGATATAATTATATCATGAAGTTACCGATGACTTATATTAGGTCATGAAGGTAACTTCATAGTCTGCCGGTGTCTTCATATTATAGTAGTAACTTCATAGTCTGCTGGTAGCTTCATAATATAATGGTAACTTCATAATCTGTTGG